>JAJLRQ010000171.1:0-52274 GCA_030567115.1 Petasospora euphorbiae
AATTAAGCCTGACCATTCGGGGCCCTAAGCACAGGTTACCCAGCCCTTTAGAACTCCGAATCTAAAAAAAAAAAAAAAAAAAAAAACAAGACGGCGTCGACGACGGCATTGAAAAAACACCAAATTTCTACACTTTCACTCTTCCTCCTCATATATCACTTTTCTTTCACTGAACAGCAGAAAGCCCACTCACAGGGCAGTCCATTCAAACAGTATGTTCCAACATTCCCTGTCTACGTTCCTACTTCCTCCTTTCCCAACGTTTTATTCCATCTTGGAATACCAACACAGATACAATATTGCCCTTTTATGATGATAGACCATTTCACAGACCTGTACTGATGTTCTTTCCTACGGGATTTTTCAACTGCAGAAACGAAATCCTCTGACTATAAGCAATAACTTGTGTGTTGGCTGTTTGTGTGAATGGTTGGTGAGGTTCTGGATGCTTTATCCTAGAGAGCTCTGACTAACATCGCTTAACAGTCTTCTGAAATCTCTCAGTTGTTTTATATGTTGAATGAATGCGTAGCCCAATCCAAATAATCGTAGTTCTGACTCCACGCAAAATTAGTCCTTTTTTCTAATCTCTTACTAATTTGCTTCAAAGAGATAGAACTTGTATGTTCATGATGCCTATTCCTAGACTGTATTCACCCTGCTGGCAGCATCTGGTTTACCATCCAGCCTGTAGCTCTGTCACTGGTGAACCTTCGTTACGTCTCACTTCTCATCTAACAAAGGCAGAAGGACTGGGTGTTCAATAGTAGACCGAACATTAGCCTTTCAGAGCCTAAGCTTCCACCTGACTGGGAAGGCGTAGCAATATCTCCAGGATTCGTTTCAACTACAATGAAAGATTTAAACGTGAAATAAGAGTTAGAATTGATGACACATGAGAAAACCTAATTAAACAAAATTAATATACCTTTTTGTTAGAGTAGATTTACTTCTTGGCAGTCAATCTACGCAAGTAGAAGGCCAACTCCTCACCCTCCAAGATGTAACCATCACATCTACCGGACTGACCTGGTCTGGAAGAGATACAAGCGTACAATCTACCAGCACCGAACTGAGCGTTAACAGCGTGCTCAATCTTGGCAGAGGAAGCTCTACCAGCCAACTTTCTCTCAAGCTTTCTGGACTTCTTGTCCTCCTCCTCGTCCTTCTGGACCTTCTTACCGAGCTGCTGACCGTAGTGGGTCTCGTACCACTGTCTGAATGGAGTAGCATCGATCTGGACAATAGCAGACTTGGTCAAAGTGTTAGTTCTGACCAACTCGTTGTTGGATGGATGGTAAGAAACACCAGTGATTCTGGTCTTTCTGGTGACACCCTCGGAGGCCCAGGAGAAGTTACCGGTCTCAATTCTCAAAGCTCTGAACTTCTGGTTACCACCTCTGGTTCTGACAGAGTGAATTCTCTTGGTACCGATCTTGGTGTTAGCACCCTGACGACCCAATTCGAATTTTCTTTTTTTTCTGAACTGGGCTCTCTTGGCACCGGTAGCGGAACGCTTGTGACGAGAATCTCTAGAAATACCCATGGTGAATCTGGTTGATGTTGTTAGTATTCTTGCTCCTGTATAGGGTGGTGGACGTGAGGAAAGACAGTTTGTTGTAGTTGTTGGTGAGCTCCTTGTAGAGCTGTTGGCTGGGCTTAGGGTGTGGTAGTGTATAGGAGTGGTCACACGGTGGATCCGACTTCTCCTCAAAACACGATGTGGTAAAAGACTGTAGCGTCACCTCCATCGCAATGATACGATTGGTCAACTGTGCTGGTGAAGAATGTTGATGGCTGATGACCGGTGGACGACCTGAAACGTCCATGCTGTGTCAAATCTTCAATCGCTCAAGACAACTCATATGGGAGTCCTCTTCAACCTCTTGAACGGTCTAGCAAAGTGTGTAGCTCATTAATGGTCTGTGCTTTCCTCATATGTCCCCTCATAAGGACTTACTCTTCGACTGTGTGCTTCAAAAGGAACCCTTCTGTGTGTGCTTGTTAGTGTGTGGTGATGGGAGCTTTTCAATTTTTCATTTGCGAGAGTCGCGCTCTGCGTTGCCCGTCTGCCAGTGTGAGGAGGCCCACGAACCGCCCGCTGCCTGGGCTGCCCTCCGCCATAGTAAATGTGCTTTGCCCGTGGGGTTATGGCAGACTCGCGCAGTAGTTAAGAGTCCTGGTTCGCGCACGTCTGCCATTCGTGTGCGGGTCCGTATTGACGCATTTGGTGAAAGGTAGGGATGTGTGACGGCGAACGTTGTTGTCGCGCTCGAGTTTTGAGACACGCCACATCACAACATTCGCAGTTTTGGCAGCGAGGTCAGCTGACCGCGTTAGGGCAACCCATTAATTGTTTTTTCTTTTTTTCTCACTTCTTTTTTTTTTTTTTTCTCCTCATACAGGACCGAACACCGAGCCCGAAGCAGCGATGAGCTTAGAAATTTATCGTAAGCACAACGAAGGCAAACTGGACTTAAACCGCTTCCAGCGAATACTTTGAGCCGCTGTCCCGTGCCACAGACCCCGCATCATGTCCTACTACGATCAGATTGAGATTGAGGACATGACGTTCGACCCCACAACACAGTTGTTCACGTACCCGTGTCCGTGTGGTGACCGCTTCCAAATCTTCATCGATGACCTGGCAGATGGCGAGGACGTTGCTGTGTGTCCGTCGTGCTCGCTGATGATCCAAGTGATCTTTGAGCCAGAAGATCTGGAGGAGTACTATGAGGAGATGGATGGATGAAAACTTCGGGGCCACGCAAATGTAACCCGCACCTAAAACACCAGAATCCATGGATCTGGTGTTGTAAGACTGAGCTTAAGCTAGCTGTCGGCTGGGCTAGCTGGGATGCTGCTCAAGATGATACACAAAGTCGATGGCTAGTGAACCACCTGGTTCATACCATCCCCGGCTGGTTCATGGACCAAGCACAAAAAGAGCTCTTAATGTTAAGGAATCCCCAGCCCACTCAGAAGCTTACGGTGCCCAATTTCAATGTCTATGTGCCCAGCCGATATCATGTGAGACGATCATCCGGGTGTATATCGCCACTGCCACATATACCTTAGCAGGAGATCTATAGCTTATCTCATCAATGTATGTATCAAGGCTTTAATGGTGCTCTATGTATTGTTAAATCCGAACCTCGGAGATGAAGCGAGTGCTTATCCGGGCTGCCCGGCTGCCGGCCGGTCCTTCACCGCGCTGTTTCTTTGGGCATCGCTTGGGCTGGAGACCGTGTTGATCTGTTAAACAATCACTTCTGACGTATACCCCATCATCTATAGGTCCTCACATTCACATTCTCATTGGTGCGTCTGCGTAACATCTGCAAAAATGTCCGACCTTACACTGAAGAAGCTCATCGACCGCAAGGCCACCCCGGCCATTCCAACCATCACACCTGAGCCATTCAAGCTGAAGAGGGTTGGACGCCCACTTCGTCCGATCAAGTACATCCCGACTAAGCAGTTCATCTTCTATTCCAAGCACAAAGAGCCACAGTTTACGTATGACATCAAGTTCAAAGCCCCGATCAAGTCCAGAAACATCGTCGTTCAGGTAAAGGCGACAGCACTCAACCCTATGGACTTGCAAATCATTAACGCTTACACTTCCAACTTGAACTCAGAGAGAGGTATCGGCCGTGAGTTTGCAGGTGTGATCACAGAAGTCGGGAATGACCACAGAGACAAGTGGGCTGTTGGTGATGAGGTGTGTGGTATATTCTACCACCCAAACGGGTACGGTACGATGTCATCCTCCATCCTCATTGACCCTGCCTACGACGCCCTTATCAAGAAGCCTAAATCCATCAGCTGGGAAGCGGCCGGGTCATGGATGATCACATTCTGTACTGCATGGCAATTACTGCAGAAGTGTATTGTGAAGCCGTCTGCATCCGTCTTGGTGAATGGTGGGTCCTCCTCTGTGGGACTCATGGTGATGCAAATTCTCAAGCAGTACTATAAGGCATCACACATCATTGCCATTTGCTCCGGTTCGGCTCGTGAACTATGCTCCAAGTATGGTGCTGACGTCACAATCAACTACAAGGTCAACAAAGACCTGCCTCATGTTTTGAAAGTCCTTACGTCCTCCGGTGTTTACAAGGACTACAACGACGATGGAGAGCCACTTGACATCATGATTGAAGCTGGTAAGTTTGACATCATCATTGACTGTGTTGGTGGTTACGATATTTTGGGTAAGTGCATGGACTATCTGAAGTCTGGAGGCCACTACATCACTACTGTTGGTGATAAAAAGGCAGATTACACCAAGGACAAGTATAACAGTTGGAACAACCCTGCTGTGAACTCGAGGGGCGCTATCTATGCTCTATGGGGAATGAAGTACACCATCTTTTACGTTAATCTCAGTGTCAAGGCGACAGCCGAGGCACTCGCTACTGGTGCTGATATGTTGGAGTCTGGAGAAATTGTGAATGTCATTGATAGCGTCTACGACTGGAAGCAGTATGAAGAGGCTAAGCACAAACTCATCAAGGGCGCTCATGGTAAGGTTGTTATTGAAGTTGAGCCATTCTGAGCTGAAAAGATGGGTTCAAGAGTAATCAATGGATGTGTAATTCTTCTTGATGAATGAAGGAAGGTTTGATTTATGTATGAAATGCTACTATAATGTCCATAAATCGCATGCGTATCGTGTAATAAAAGGCTACATTTCATCTTCGTCATGCTTATAGTTCATTGTGGTATATACTACGTTATATTGTGGAGAGTCAGAGTACCTGTGGCGAGGCACAATATCTCAGTTCACAGCTGTGATGAAGCCAACCACCAGTGCGATAGCTAAAACATAGTATCCCCAGTAGGTCATCCTTGATTGAAGAGCAGGAGGAGTAGCGTTCTTTTGAGCAGCCAAGTATCTGACTCGGTCTTCTGGGTCCATCTTTGACAAGTCCACGCCGTTTGCCATTGCAGCAGCTTTCTGCTTCTTCTCCTCTTCCTCCTTATCACGTTGGATCTTTGCCTGCGCCTCTCTGAGAGCTAACTCCTTGCACTTCGCCAGGTTCTCATCTACCAAATCAGGGAACTCTTTGATAAATGTCTTGTTTTGCTTTGCGTTCCACTCCAAACTTGCACGAGCCAGACGACGCTTCATATCTGTACTTGTGTTCACCGACCCTGTGGTTGGCTCGTCACCAGTCATGAAACTGAGAAGTCCCGTGATGATGGTGGCAACGGACCACGCTGGCTGCCATGTGTCAGGGTGATAGTCTGACATGGATAAGCACAAGCGTGTGTTGGTGGCAAAACGCCCAGAGGGTGTGATCATACGGATCTCAGGAGGCTTGAACGGGTAGTCACGAGGAAATATCAGCATTCCATGGTACTGTCCATCCTCGTATGGTGTGCCTGGAGGGCCTGTGATGACGTAGTGCCATTCAAGGATGTTGCGTTCTGAAGGGTGGGCGATGATATACGGAGGAGGGTTCTCCACGATGGCCTTGTACTCCTTAGTGAGACGCTTGCTGGCAGCTTTGGTTGCCATTGTTGCTGAGTTCAGAACGGGTCGCTGGTGTGCTGAGCACTAAGGATGAACCTTGATATGACGAGTGGATGAGAGACACCGGTGGTGTTATCTTTCGCTCGCTGAGATGTTCATGAGTTGTTTCCACTCCGCGATCGCTTCAGCCAGTGCGAACTTACTTCCCCAGAACACTCAACAGCAGGGGATGTGTCAACGGAATGAGCACCTCTGTCATCTTTCCTAAAACTACGTGTCTGCACTGTGTAATAAAAAGCTTTGTTCATTTCTGTGTGCACCTTTGCGTGTCGCGGTGTATCGTCATTAGCGGGGTGTAATGTTAGTCATCAATGATAACAACCCCCTCCACTTCATCCTCTGCATCGTCATCGTCAAAAACCTCGCCCTCATCGCTTGAGAACGGGTCATAGTCATCGTAGAAGTCATCGGACTCATCCCCGTCCAGGATGATTGGGTGGTCTTCGCCGCCCTCGCCCCCGTCTGTATCAAGATCAATAACCTCTTCCGCTCCCTTGGCCTTCTTGCCCACGTCGATCGTCTCCACGCTGTGCTTTCTCTTATGCTCGGTATGTGTTGCTAATGCTTCTGTTGGTGATATTGTTGTCGTTGTCGTCGTCGTCGTTGCTGCTGCTGCTGTTTGCGTTGATGCTGGTTGTGCTGTACTCGATGCTGTGCTGTTAGTTCCTGGTACGTTCCCGTTCTGCTTCAGCTCCACCGCGGTCTTGGTGACACCGTCAATGTAATCTGGGAAAATCTGGATGAACTGTCTATTCAGTGTGGCGTTGTAGTGCCGACTCTCGGCAGCGTACTTCTTACGCTCTGACACACTCGTCTTGATGCCACCCGTTGTGATCTCATCCGTCGTCATGAAGCTCAGCAGCCCTGTGAGGATCGTCTCCACCGTCCACGATGGATTCCATGACTCCGGGTGATAGTCTGAAATGGAGAGACAAAGACGTGTGTTGGGCCGGAAACGGCCGTTGGGTGTGATCATCTTGATCCCCGGGGGTTTGAATGGGTAATCCGGTGGAAATATCAGCACGCCGTGGTACTGGCCTCCGTTGTATGGAGTATCGGGAGGCCCTGTGATGATGTAGTGCCACTCCAAAATGTTATCATCGCAAGGGCGCGCAACTATGTACGGGGTCGGCTCCTCGATCATGTGCTTGAACTCCTTCTGGAGTCTCTTGAGAGCTGCTGCTGTTGCCATTTTGCAGGGTGTGTGTTTCCGATGCTGATGATCTCAGGCCTGTGAATGCGTGCGCTGGTATCGTATCAGTCCTGTTGGTTGCTGAAGACAATGCAGAGTTGAGGCTCGTCTTTCGTAACGCTGCGAAGAGGTATCGGGCAGATTTGAGAGAGCTCGATGATTGCTGATAGGACTCAGTCTGTAAAGGTGTATGTGTTTCAGGATAAGAGTGCAAAGAAGCTTGAGAATCACAACCCTTTTTATATCCAATCCGCAACAAACCCCTCAGGCTTCATGGCACAACGCATTTTCTGTATGCGCGCGCGCCTGTTTTCTGGCCTCTCTAAGCTTGTCGGGCCACGCTGTCTAAGCAGGAACCATCAGAGCCGAGGGGATTTGTAAGTTTGGTCTCTTAATGACTGTTGATTTTATGTGATTGTGTAGTGTGTGGAAGATGGAGCGCTGTTGAAGGTAACAAGTTGTTGTTCTTCAAAGAGAGCAAACTCTTAGGAGGCTATGGGGAGACATGACTACAGGAGAGTTTCTTCGAAAAGGTATAAAATCATAAATTATGCAAATGAAGAATATAATGCAAAGGAACGTGGGGAGAAGTCAAAAATAAGCGTATGCTAGGATCAAGCTGGTGAAGTGGCTCACAGCCAGATATTGTCCGAGGGGAAGAAAGAAATGAATGTGCCCAAATAGATGAGAAGGTGATGTGTGTCGTCGTAGTCGTTAAAGGTTAAAAGATTGTTTCCTTAACAAGAAACAAGGTCAACAACCTCCAAGTGGATAGGAACACACTGAGCACCAATGGACTCGTCGTACAAGTTGTAGAAAGTACCGGAGAGACACTGGTAGAAGACGTCGTTGTCACCAATGGCCAAGTTGCCGTCTTCAGTGATGGACCAGCCAGCAGCGTAGATGGCACCAGCCTGTGGTGGTGGACCGTCGAACTGGAACTGTCTGTTGGCAACAATGGAACCAATTCTTCCGGCAGCATCAACCAAGATACCCTCCTTCAAAGTCATGGCCAAGGAGGAGTCGGTCAAGCAGGCAACGGTGTCAGCAGAACCCTTGTCCTTGGAAGTCTCCACAGCGGCCTCAGAGGAGACGGTGGAGGAAGCCTGGATCTGACCATCAGTGATCTGGGAAGCGACAGCAGTGGTCTTTGTGGTGGTGGTGGCCTGGATCTGGCCATCGTTGATCTGGGAGATGGCAGCAGCAGTGGACTTTGGCTTAGCAGTGGAAGTGGTGGCCTGGATCTGACCGTCACCAATCTGGGAAACAACCTCAGCAGTTGGCTTAGCAGTCTTGGTAGAAGTGGTGGCCTGGATCTGACCGTCACCAATCTGAGAGACAACCTGGGCAGTTGGCTTAGCAGTCTTGGTAGAAGTGGTGGCCTGGATCTGACCGTCACCAATCTGAGAGACAACCTGGGCAGTTGGCTTAGCAGCCTTGGTAGTGGTGGTGGCCTGGATCTGGCCGTCGCCGATCTGAGAGACAACCTGGGCAGTTGGCTTAGGAGTGGCAGTGGTGGCCTGGATCTGGCCGTCACCAATCTGGGAAACAACCTCTCTCTTGGCCTTTGGAGCAGCTGTGGATGTTGGAGCCAAGGAACCGGTGGTGATTGGCATGACGGCAATACCGAAGGTCTGTGGGTAGTCGGTGGAAGCACCGGTTGGAGCTGGGGCGTCTGGTGTCAAGGTTGACCATGGCTCAGATGGGATGTAAGCGGCCATAGATGTGGCAACCAAAGAGGCGGAAGCGAGCAAAGTGGTCTTGTACTGCATTGTAAGGATGTAGTTGTGTTTGGAGGGCGTTATTGTCTAACTTGTTGATGTGTAAAGTTCAATTGTGAAAGTGCCTTCTTCTCAATTCTCGAGAGCGGATCTCTGAGGCTTTATATACCCATGGCCTGATGGTAGATCCGGCCCTTCTCGAGCTTTTGCTCTCGGGTGTCAGTCTTCAGATCAGATCCCGGGGTGAAATAGCTAAAAATAGTGGGCCCAATCTCGTTCCTGGACGCACAATACGTCATTCATGCACGTAATTAACTCGCTAAATCTGGAAATTGTCGCGACATATGTGTCCCCAACCACATGGATCTAGTCTCAAAGTCCCCCAAATCCGGAAATTCATAAACACAGCCAAGACTGGCGCACTGTTGAGTCTGAAAGTGGGAGCTGGTGGCGAGGGAATTTCGGCAATTCTTAACACACAGCCGTGCAGAGAGCACCGAGATTTCCATCAGGATCTGGGCTAAATGATGTACATTGCCCAAGCCTATCTATTGTCAGTGATGGACGGGGCTCAATCGCCAATGCCAGTGCCCAAGGCTTCCGGTAGCAAGTGCTGGCAGCTGCACAATTGTCTTTCCAGTACCGTTGACCCCACGCCGAGAATGGATCAACTCCATGAAATCAGCTTCCAAGCCTTTTTCGCTTGAAGCAAATGACGTGCTTGCGAAGCATTCACCCGGGTGTTAGTTTATCTCATGCGCCAAAAATGGAACGATCCATGTCCATTAGGTCGAGAAATTATCTTTGCCGGGGGGGCCGGACATCCCGCAGATATTCGTCTCATGATTTAAAGCCCAAGGCACACACCTGCCCACAGCTCCAGCTAGTACCAGCAAGCCTTGTATTTGATTAAGCGATAAGCCTTTATTAATCAGCTGCACATGGCCCAATTTTCAGGTTCAACTGGGAGGCCTAGTGCCCTGCACGAGCCCATGAGCCCCGGTCTCGGTGACTCTAACCATGCATTACCAGGCCCCCTGTAGTGCCCGATATGATAGCCACTGTGTGTCTCTACCGTATTAGCTAGAGGTTTAACATTGTAGTGATCGCAGACCATCTTCTGAGCTAAGTGATAGAATCCCGGTGGCCATATCCACCATTACTAGGCGCTAGTGGTACGAAGAAACCTGTTAGAATACAATTACAAATTATAGAAACAAAGAACCACCTGAAACCTCCTAATGGTTTCACTTAATATGGTCAACAGATTTAGAGATCTCGATTCCATGAACTCTCTGGGCATGGGCCGCACTTGGAGCGAACTTTCTCACGTTTCTGATCTCATCTGAGGAGAAACCAGGGACACGAATATTCCAGTTCTTCTCCAAGTGCAACTGAACATCTTTCACATCAAGAGTCTCGCCCTTTCTGTGCTTGGCCAAACGGCATGCAAAGTTTGTAACGTTGGTGACAAACTCATCAGCGAGATCCAGCAAAAGATCCTCAACATCTCCATCAATAACGGTCTCTCCGTCTCCCTCATCTGCACCCACCGTCTTGACCAATTCACTCAATTTTCTCTTAGACAAAACCCTGTCGCTCTGAGGCTCATATGGTGGTAGCTTGAGCATAGCAGGAGTCGTCAGTGCCGGTGCTGCCAATCCTTGACCACCTGTCAAACTTGGCTTTTGAGTCATCTGTGCAGGCTGTACTTGCTTTTGAGTGACATTAGCACTGATTGGCAACGATGGTACAGGGGTCTTGAAAATCGGTGTGTTGGAAGCATTCATAGCAGCCATGTTAGCGTTAGGATTAGCAGCAGCGTTGACGTTGGTTACTGGTGTGTTTGGGGAAGCTGATGCACCTTGTGATGTACCAGGTCTGATTTGTGGAGCACCGCCTGGTGTGGAAACCTGGCCTTGGGTCTGTGGGGTAACACTGCGTTGCATTTGCATCTGCTGTTGTTGAACCTGTGCTTGTGCTTGGGCCTGCACTTGTTGCTGTTGCTGCTGCAATTGCTGTTGTTGCTGTTGCTGCTGCTGTTGCTGAAGGAGGAGTGCCTTCTTCTGCTGTGCTAGTTGAAGTTGTTGCTGTTGCTGCTGTGGAGTCAACGCCTGCCCAGTTTGGTTGATCTGAGGCATGACAGCTTGGTTATTCATGATCGGTGTGCCAGCTGCGCTAGACATCTGGGTCATGCGTTGTTGTGGTGGGACCTGGTTGTTGAACTGGTTCTATTGACCCGCCACCGGTTGCTGCTGCTGGAACTGGATGTTTGAATTATTCACGCCCATTGTCGCTGTTGAACTGATGTTTGGCGAAATCTGAGGCTGCTGCTGAGCACTGCTAGGTACCTGGTTCTGAACCAGTTGTGGAGTTCCGGAATTAGACAATGCTCTGGCTTGGTTTTGTACGAGTTGTGCCCTCTGTTGCTGCTGTTGTTGAAGTGTACTCTGCTGCACCTGTGACTGAGGGGCACTCTGTGGTTGTTGTGTCTTCAACTTTTGCGTGATCTGAAGCGCAACATTCTTATATGTGTTGAACTTCTCTCTCAATATATTCTCCTGCTCAGTTAACTTCTGGATATCCGCAGGCCCAAGCTTTCCAGAATTCTTCGCAGCATCAATGTCCTTCAACTTGTTCGAGAAGTTCCCGAGGATTGTCTTGATTTGATTGAGTTGCTGAATTGGATTTCTTGGGGCCTGTTGGTTCTGAGGAGCCGATGTAGTACCTGATGTTGGTCCAGTCTGGGGCATTGGTGAAGTTACGTTGGCTCGAGGTGCCATTTGCTATGGCTGCTGTGGAACGTTCGGTCTCAAATTGGTCTGCTGAGCAATAGGTCTCTGGATTGACTGCTGCTGCTACTGAAGTTGTGGAGATGGAACTTGTGGTGTGATGCTGTTCTGCTGTAGCTGGGGTGAAGCCTGTGCCATGTTTCTGTTCTGCTGGATCTGCTGGATGGTTTGACCTGGAGCCTGTTGGCCCTGAGCCTGTTGCGCTTGTCTCTGCTGTTGCTGTTGCTGGAACTGCAACACAATGGTCTTGATACGCTGAGCTTTCTTCAAGAGCTCTTGGGCAGCTGGCGTTTCCGCACCTAGTCGTTTGGCCTCATTGATGGCAACGTTGTACTGTTTGGCCAACTGCTGAATCTGCGCAGGCTGAAGAGCAGCCATGCGAGCAGGTGCTCCCTGCTGCTGTTGCTGCTGTTGCTGTTGCTGTTGCTGGTCGTTGTTCATGTCCACCTATGTCAATCACAGCTTTGCACTGATAATTACCCGTTGTTTTGAGCTTACGATGTGGTGAGTCCAAGCTGCTTAACACAACCGGTTGTCGATCGAGTGCGCGCGGTTATAGCCACAGAGGTAGGGTAACCTTTTCCTGACACCAGGAATGCTTATGTAATCTATGCTAATACATTGATATTTTGGGTTCAATTATGGTGTATACTGAGGGTTTTACTTCTTGTTCGTCTTGAAGTACTCCACAAACTCGTCGATTAAGCTGGGCCAGGCAGCGGTGTCATCATACTGTTCGAGGTTGGGGTCTTTGTTCCACTCCTGCAAGAACACAAAGAACATGTTCCATGTGTCCTTACTAATGTTCTGTTTCCACTCCTCCTCCACAAACTTGATCCAGAGTGCCACCTTGTCGCTGTATAAGTCTCCCAGTATTAGTGTCCAGTAGTCACAGGCCGTCTCCAGTGGTAGTGACCTCTGGCCATCTTCGAGCAAGAAGGGGAAGGCAAAACGATAAACCTTCTTGATGAACTCTGTGTCGTTGTTGAGCTGGAACTCCATGTTCTTGACGTAATCCTTCATACCTTCGAGTGTTTGTACCCGAGCCGAGGCCCACTTGAGCAGGAAGGTCTTTCTCTCGAAGACTCCCATCGATGGCGACTCCAGGAACTCCGCGAGAGCGAGAATAACCTTGTTCTCTGGGTCGTATCCGAGGTCCTCGATGTACTTGATCGTTCCGTCGATTCCTATCGTATCGTCATCCTCCTTATATTGGTCGAACACCGCTGCGAGTGATGAGTTCTCTCTACCGCTGCCTCTAGCGCTGGACCCATGCGAGAGGAAGTCGTTGATAGCGAGCTCGAGGTCCCAATTGGAAGCCTTGAGAAACTGGGTGGCAATGTTCGACGTTGTTTGCGTGAAGTCGATGAATTGGTCACGGAGCTGGTTTTGCAATCTCACGTTTCTGGACATGGTTATATCTTCTCCTGTTGAGCTCTTGTAGATAACTTTGTGCGATTGGAGTGGTTTGAGACAGGCCTGAAGACTGAGATGATCAAGGGAAAAAATCGTAGGAGATTAACCAACTTCGCGGGGATGGGAAATGTAAACAAAGGAATCAACCAGACCTTTTACTCAACGCCCACCGGCAAGGAGAACTGTTTTGCCCCTTCTCGCCATCCATAGCATCCAATCATGGCTTCAATCAAGGCCTTCCGTGAGGTATTTGCACTCCCAGAACTCCCACACGACAGCGACACGGACATTGCCGCCCACTGGCTGCTCCACCATGAACACAAGGAGCCCTCACAGCGCGTCAAAGCGGCGCTCAAAAAGGTCTCAGACAACGCCCTCCTTGACAAGCTCATACACCACTACACAGAACAAATTCGGAGTGAGGTTCTAAGCGTCGATGTGGGCGGCTTGCAACGGCTCCAACAGATCAGAGACTACTTTCTTTACCCAGTAGAGTTTCTTTCTCTGACTGACTTTGAGTATATGCAGCTGGAGCGCACACTCAACTCAGTCTTGCGCTCGAAAGTCATATCTCTGTTCCCACTATCACAGGAAGAGGAGCTGTTCGTTCTGTCGCTGGGGCTTGACACATCCGATGTGTCTTCCCTGGCACGCCAAAATGACATTGCTCATCAAGTCCAGACGCTAGCTGGCGTATGGGACCGACCAATTGCCACTGAGATAGACTTGGAGGATGCCTTCACAAGGAATCAGCTCTTCAAGTTGCGATGTGACGAGATATTCGATGTCGTTATAAACTTCCCTGCATCTGTTGCTGCACTCCATGATATAAGAAGGTGCTTGGAGCCTTCTCACAGAGTCACGCTCATATCCTCCTTCACAAAGGCATGCGCGGAGAGACTATTACACGCCGGTGCCAATACCAACGACATCATCATGTTCTACACATCTACCATTAAGTCTTTCTTGATCATTGACCCTCGTGGTGTTCTTCTGGATAACGCATCTCGATCCATCAGAAGGTACCTACGAGAGAGGGAAGACACGATCCCCACTATTGTCAGTGCCCTGCTTGTAAGCAATCCCGATGACCCGCTTTCAAAACTTGCAGATGAGCTAGCAATAGATACACAAGGAGCTTCGAGTGATCTCACACTGGAGTGGAATCCTGACCCCATTGATGCACTGCCAGATTTCCGCAAGCAGGACATCATCGAGTCTCTCATCTCAATCTTCGACAACAAGGAGCAGTTCATCGAGGAACTAGTTGATGGGTTTGCGAAGGTCCTGCTATCCCTGCATGACTACGATACCTCGGATGTGCTCAAGAAACTACTACAACTAACGCCCAGATTTGGTGAGAATGACTTGGCCAATATAGACGTGATGATCAGAGACATGGCTGACAGTGAGGAAGTGGATGCTTATATCCACTCTATGAACGTTGATCTTGCTGAAGTCATGAGATTCTCTGTGCTATCTCATATGTACTGGCCTGAGTTTGATAGGGTGGATTTCAAACTACCAGCTCCTATCGTCCATTAGATGGAACTGTATGCGTAGTCATACAGTGAACTGAAAAAGGGAAGAAAGTTGGAATGTCTCAAAAAGGGTATTGTGGAAGTTGAGTTAGAATTCAAAAAAGGTAGCAAGACATTTTATGTGGGACCTGATAAGGCTGCGGTGATCAATTGTTTCGGTGAGGCTGGGGAGGGTGCAGTGCTTTCGGTGAATGAACTGTGCACGAAACTCGATATGGATATTGACACCACTCAGGCTGCTGTGGTGTTCTGGGCTGGCGAGAACATACTTAAGGATTGTGAAGGTGGTTTCACGGTTGTTGAAGACCAGGAGATACTCGAAACTGAGCCAAATGGATCTGAAGATGATCATGAAGCTGCACGCATACAGCTATTGACTATGTTCAAGCCGTACTGGCCTTACATTGGTGAGATGCTTAGCAATCTCGGACCGATGGACCATTCCAAGATCCATACATTTCTCACTGCAGTAGTACCCAAAAAAGTAGGGTACAACGCCACGAAGATTGACTTGCAGAGATTCCTACAAATTGCTGTGGAGCAGGGAAGTTTATCTCAATCCGGTACAAAATTTGGTGTAAAGAAACACTGAATCTACATATATGTAACGTTACCGTGTTGCCTTACCCAGCACGCGTCCATACTGCATCTCAACCTCGTGAACCAGTTTCTGTAGTCCAACGATCACATACTCGTGTGTCAAGCCTGGGAAATTTTGTCTGTGTAAGCCAAACCACTCCAGAGGAGGAGTAGCATCACCGAGCTCCTTTAGTTGTGGATCGTCGATCTCTGGTGGAACGACAGCTTTGTACACAAATTTGCTGCTTAATTCAGCCTCCCTGATTTTCTCTTCGATGTTCTCATTGCCAATGAGCGGTGCTTCTCCAGAAGTGGAGCTCTTTTGTAAGCGGGCAGCCAATGCTCGTGCATGAATGGTCCACATGTCACGGATGAAGTTAACAGACCCAAGGTTCCAGCGGATATCTACCTTACCGGCAAACAAGCTCTTATAAACATACTCAATCACGCATGAGTTTGGTGTCGACGTCGTCTCCATGGAGCAGATCCATGACGGGAAGAAGAATATATCACCACCCCTGGCATTTCTTGAATGCAACACGAAATCATCAACTGTCAAAGATGAGAGGGCATCTTCGGGAAGAAGTGTGCGATATGTAGAGAGAGCAACACGGATGTCCAGGAGTCGCAAATGGAGGTTGGAGGTTAACTTATTATCGGCGAACTTCTAAGAGAAGCTAACTCCAAACCCGCCGACTTCAACCTTTAGGACCTGAGAGTCCAACATTGAGTTGGGGTACACATGCACTGTCAGCTTGCCGACGTCAACTTCTAGTTCTGTTCTGAGAGTGGCAATCATATCAATGATATCGAGTGCCTTCGATGTGTTCTCTGGTGCTATGCTCTCCTTCAGGTCCTGAGTGTAAGACATCTTCGAGTCCTAGCGAATACGTGACAGTGTATGGTAGACATCCATGATATTGGAGGCAGCAAGAGTAGTCAAGAACAGTGCACTTGAGTCACATCTCACACTGGCTACCAAGCGATCCTGAAGCAAATCCTTAGAGTCAACCTGATTGAACACCGTGACATAGACTCTTTTGACCTGAGCGAGCAAGAAAACGTTGTAATCAAATGATGCTTTGGTCTCAACAGACTCGAACCCCGCGGATAGAAGTACCAACGGAACTTGGTGCGAGTCACCAACCATCGACCACTGTATCACAGAATGTATGCGAATATGGTTGACGATCAAGTGCCCACTCAGTCTACCTTCCGATTTGAGCCCAATAGATTCTATGCCAATGAGTAAATCTTGTTTACGCTCTGACTTCTTTCTTGAAACCGCCCACAATTTGTCAAGCTCTAATGATAAGACACCAAGCGATTGACCAAGATCAACCCTCAGAGACACATCACTGACCAAGAAATCAACTGTCCAGGCAATAGGAGTAGTCGAGGAGGCCCTCTGATATTTCACCACAATGTGTTCATCGAGAGATTCCACAACACTCGCAGCGGACCTCATACTCGCAGAAGAAACGTTCAAGTCATCGCAGTTCGGATACCAAAGATCTCTGAAGAGATCTAAATCCTGCATCTGCTTTAAGTTGATGTATGACTCCATGTTGGAGAGCTGACCTGCAACATAAATCTTTGCAGTGCTCGTCTCTGACTCTGTAAAAAGTATACTCAATAAAATTCGGTCAAGGCTGACAGAGCCACTGACCTCACGAGAGTAACTGTGCTGGAGTGAGGCACCAAGACGCTTTATGTCAACAGCACCAGAAATGCCATGGGCTGTATCAATATCGCTGGTTGAGAGACGGATGCTGATGCCATCGATTCCCACAACTGCTTGAACTTTAGCAGCTGGTTCACAACTGAGACTCAACTCCTACTTGTCAATGTGTAGAGCAAAGTTTACATGGAACTTCGCCAGTAGGCTTAGTGGGTCTGCAGAGCTGAACGTTGCTGTTGGGCTGTCTGTCTTGCAGCTAGATCTGTGATCAAGTGCGGTGTCCTCTGTTTCATTGAATAACTTTCCCAGCTCCTTAATACTAGTCCATATGTCACGAAGAACTGGTACGCACGTGGCATGCAGAGTGTTTTCAGAAGAGAATGTGAATACTTCCAGATTAATGTTGTGGTCTCTGATTCCAGAAGCCTTGGAGTACTCCGTAGCAATCTGAACAGCTGGAGCCTTCAACTCGAACGAAGGAGGTGCGTGGTTGGTGATATCATCAACTTCATCCCAGCGGTACATCCTCACAACACCACCTGCAAATCTCATGAGACACTGAATCGACGTAAGATCCGAAGGCAACTTGTACTCACTAGACACAGTTTGTGCAAGGTGTGGGTGACGTCTGATCTTCTTCTTCTTAGACTCAATAAAGCTCATAGACTTCAGTAGCTTCTCGACTGAAGCAACGGATGAGGACACAATCTTGACATCAAGCTCCTCTCCAATCACTCTGATCTGGATATCCCGGTTCGAAGCAATTTTCTTGATAGCGTAAGTAATTTGGACATTCGGGAGGAATGCTCTGTTGGGGCTCTGTATATCATTTCCCAAGCTGAAAAAGTCTGAGTGGCGTGAGCCATTGGCAGATGATATATAGGCAGAAATTAACGAAAACTTTCCTATGCTCTCCTCCGCCATAAAGAACATCTTGTCACACCCAGCAATGATTCCCGGGTAACTATCTGAAGGCTGATCAAAGATGAAGCCAGCACAGAAACCGTATGACAGCATGTGTACAGAAGTGAACCTCTCAATAAGTGACTGTGATGGTGCTTTCTCGGCGTTAGAAGTTCCATTGCTCAGGGAGATGTTACGTATTTTGGAAAATACAGTTTCCTTGACAAAGGTGGCGTCCTCTGAGAGTTGGATGATTTTGACAATAGTAGTGGGGTGCATCATGATTCTCAGATACTCTGACTCGATCTGCAAAGATTGGGTTATCTGGTCAGCGTTAGTCGTCACTTTTGCATTGATGTTTGCATCCAGGAGGACGGTGGCAAACTGTGGTACATCCACACCATCAACCACGAACTTCAAGCTTTGTACCTTCAACTCTCCGAATGACAATCCTCCCTGTGATACCAAGTTATTTCCAATGAGTGAGAAGTTTCCGAAATCAATAGAATATGAGTCCTCGCCGAAGCATACTGCCATCGATATAGATTGTCCGTTCAACTGTGCCCGCTTGAGGGAAACACTCTGGGTTTCATCAACCTTCTGGACAACCGTCTTAGGGCCATTGTGAATTGTGTGCACCGCTTCCTATAAGTTTTTCTGGAGAAGATCTATCGATTGTCTGGTGGTTATGACTGCGCGTTCGATGAGACTCAATCTGCTCAGAATATCGGAAGAAAAGTAATGTGAAAGTCCGTAATCACAATCAACATCCAGTTCGTACGTTTGTAGCGATAGTTTGGCAAAGGTCGAAAATCCAGTATGGCTTCCTCGTATCACCTCAACATCTGCTGTCGGCGACCTAAGACTCAGTACTTGTGTCAACTCTGTCAACCGGATACTCAGGAAAGCAGCATACCTCGATGCAACCACGTCCACTGTAGAGTCAAGTAATGTTCCTTTCATGCTGATCGGATCGAGACCATTGATCGTCCAATCAACACTCTTGTTCTTTATCACAACGTTGAGCGGCTGCAACGTATTCTCTGTAGAATCCAGTGATGTGGACTCTGTGTTGATTGAACCAATTATTGGTTCAAGGTCATTCATAGCCGCTTGCAAGTTTCTGTAGTCGTCTTGAATTCCAGCTAAAAATGTGCAATACTGCTTTGTGTGTTGGTCCACAAGGATGCGGGTGTTCCCGGTACAAATCTCGATCACCTTCATGCTCTCAGATGACTCACCAACAGATGACATTGAAGCAATTATTTCCGAAACAGTGTACAAGAAAACTTCATCTCTACCAGTCAAAATTTGCAGCTCAAACATCTGAGAACCGAATGTGACGTTGGAACTGAAAGCATCTTGGAAGAGTCCAGAAGCCTTAATATCGGTACAGTT
This sequence comes from Petasospora euphorbiae, assembly GCA_030567115.1. Classification (NCBI taxonomy): domain Eukaryota; kingdom Fungi; phylum Ascomycota; class Saccharomycetes; order Phaffomycetales; family Wickerhamomycetaceae; genus Petasospora; species Petasospora euphorbiae. The sequence continues at coordinate 18,766 of JAJLRQ010000171.1, forward strand.
GACGCGAGCTGAAGACAGGCCTGATGATGCCTTCAGGACAACACTATCGATACATAATGTAGTATGAACCAACTGCTTTGTCGCTGAGAAACCATCGATTCCAGGCTTAGATTTGATCTTTTCACCTGTTGATGGAACAAGGAGTTTCATAAGGGGACAGAGGTCCAGCAAAGTGGGTCCAAGGTCACATTCCATCGCACACACATTGCACAGAAGCACTAGACCTGTATCTGTCCCATCTCGGACGGAAGCGTGAACGCCAGTGATCGATAACGTGTTTGCGTCTGTCGCTGACATCACGGCGAAAGAAGTTGAGGCAACTCTGACGTCAAAGTGAGTGAAAATGTTTTGTAGTTGCCTTTTCACAGAGCTTTCAAACACATATTGAAAGATGAAGCTGTGCTGCATATCCGTGAACTCCCAGCTTCTCCATGAAGAGAAGACGTTGATTACATCATTCATTGCAGAGGAAGGAGCAGTGAGTAAATGAGAGGCAAACTCTTTTTCCTGCTGCTGTCGCCACTCTATGGGCAGGTTTTGCAAGATGTGGCGAAGACGAGCGATCACCTTCCAGCTGTCATTCGCTCTGATATGCTGGCGTGAAAGACGTATGATGTATGCGGGACGAGTGATGGCAGCAGGATCATGCTCAACTTTATAGGCATCACTTGCGAGAGCAACGCGATACACGAAGTCCGCTTTCTCCCGTTCATGCGTTTTGAGTGCAACTTGAAGATGTTCAGCAAAGTCAGATATCAAAGGTGTGACTCTCTGGATGAGATCCAACAGCCATGAGGATTCATTTGCTTGTAAAGAGACATTGCAAGAGTTTATAGAGACTGAACTGACAGATCCCCGTGACGAGTCTGTCCAGACCTCAACATCATCAACTGTAACACTAGCTGGAAGTTTCGTCTCCCCTGGCTTATTCACCATCAATGCAGCCAATGACACATGTAGAGCAATAACTGTTTCTTGAGCGCCTTGACCGGAGTCTTTGAAGCACGCTGCCAGTGAAGGATTCTGTAGGGAGCACACTGCATGTGTTACATCAGAAAGATTCATTGGAGCGTCGACATCCCACGCAGTCTCCACAATAACTAGTGAGAGCTTTGGTGTCACAAATCTGAGGTTGACGCACGTTGCTTCCTCAACAATCATGCCGCTCAACTTCTTCAACACAGCAATCTGCAAGTCATCCATGGTAGTCTTCAGTGACCTCTTCAGTAGTCTGTGCACAAAATCCAGAATTACTGGGAGCGAGAGAATGCTGATGACTGCTTCAATATTACCAAAATTCATGACATAATTATCAGTCTCGTAGGATGGGTCAGCCTCCATTAATGGCCTGAAGTCTGTCACGTCATAATCAAGAACAGGACGAACATTTACGCCTGAGATGGTGTCCCTGAGGCTGTGTTTGCGTTGCTCACCCTCTGAACCAGTAAAATCTTGATCGAAGTCTTGAAAGAAATCATGCACGTCATCTCGCATCTTGATCTCGTCGTCCATTGATTCTTGTTGCAAGCACATATCATCGAGAATCAGGTCTACGGTATCTGGTGTCAAGGGCGGTGGGCAGTCTGGTAATGACATGCTATGAGCAATGGAGCCATATGAAGCATTGTAAATCTCTCTCTGGTCGGTATCAACGAAGAAAGCGAGACGGTGGAATGGCCCATCATGATTGATGAGATGCTGGTCCTGCTTCTAGCGAGCATTGCCATAGTCCTTAGTCTGACAAAAGTTGGTGCATTTCAGAGACGTGGCAAACTCTAAGACAGCTTTGCTAGTCCCACAGTCCAGCAGCATAATCTTGATCTCTCCAATCTCCGTGGTGATCTTTTGAACAAACCTAGGGTTGGTGAAATCGATGAATCCAAAGCAGAAGTTTTGAACGTCAATTTTCAGTACATGCGGCACACCATCATCACGCAGTGTGACTGAGAACTCGTCTAACACGACTGAGACATCTGTGGTATCATATATCTCTGGTTCATCAATAAGCAAATGGTTCTCCAGATTCTTGTAACCGAAGCCCAACTTAATAATAGACTAGATAAACCCATCAAATGCAACAGACGACCCATCAAAAGTCAATGTACCAGGCGTGATATCCCATTTACAGAAGCAAGTCGGTTCGATAGGTGGTAAACCAAACATTCTGTGACCGTGAATGCTCAGTCCATTGAGCAGTAAATCGTGCTTCGGTGGTGCACTGAAATTTTTGACGTCAAGTACCTCCTCATTGGAGACGCCCGTGAGGTAGTAACCATTAGCAGGTGAGCAATCAACTTGCATATCCATGTAGTAGTTTGTGAAGCGAATGTCAATGTCCAATGCACAGAAGCGCAGCATCATATTGCATTCACAATCGTAGATATTCGATGGTAAAATTATAGCACTGTTCTTCACAATAAACGAGAAGTGGACGTCCGTTTCGTTTTCAGTACGTTTCAGTGTCTTATCATTCTCCGACTTGGTTTGATCATTCTCGATGACAGCTTCATCTTCATCTTCTCGATTGGAGATTTCAGGGTTGGTCTCCTCGGGTCTTAGTGAGCGGGTGTACTCTTCTAACGTTTTGAATTGTGTGAAGCTGCCGAAGTAATTCTCTTTGACACTCATGATGTACTTCACCACAAATCCATAACACTCGAGTCCAACGTACTCACCGTGACAAGCTATGACGATCGTATCAACAAGATCCAACCCTACCTCAGAGTGGTAAGTGTAAGAACCATCAACAGTAAAGTCGCCTGAGCGACCTATCTCGTTCCTTGAGAGAAAGTTATTCAAGGTATGCCAAGGTGGAGTGTCGATGACGAGAGAGAATCCAGGGGTATGGATACTATAATCAACAGTGTTGGCACTTCTGATGATACCGTCCATTGGAATGTGTAACTTCAGTGTTATTTCACTACCTTGTAAGGAGAGATAGATGTTGTCATTGAAGTCCAGTGGATTGTTGACAATATTAGCATCGTTGACATTGAAGTAAAGCTTGTAAGGCTTGCACTTCCAGAATATATCGTAAGTGAAGGGTCTGAAGCGCTCATATGGCGTTGGTGGTCCAGCACCAAAGTCATTGAGCATATCTGAGATAAGCGTGACGTGTTCTCTCAATAAAAAGAACTCAACTCCAAACGACTCATTAAGGAACGACCACGCTGCGGGTCCGTCCCATGTAAGTGGATATCCAATGTCGGCAGAAATTACGTGTTGCTCGCATCTCAACAAGATGTCGTGGTTCACACTGGTTCTCACCTCCAGCTTTTTCAAAGTACAGTCCAAACTGTTAGAAAACCCAGCATTGGATGAGACCTGTGAGATCTGGGTACTCGCTGTAGAGTCCTTATCCACTTTGATCTCCAACCATCCGAAGGGGCGAAGAGAGTCAGGTGTCTTCAAATTACTTGCAATGAAAACTTCGTTCTTCGAATGCTCCCTAATGGGCACGCGTAAAATCAACTCATCAGCAACTGTTAGGTTGAAGTCGACTTTCGTGTATACTCTCTTAGAACCAGGAAGCAACTTCTTTGTGACTGGAGCATCTCGGCAAATGGTCGGAAAGAACAACTGGTGAAGAGAGTTTCTCTGCCTCTCTGCCCAAGGTCCATAATGAATTGTCGAGCTTGATATTATCATATCGATTCCAAATTTCGGTGCACTGCCGCCATTGCCAATGTCGAAGCCATCAAGCGGGTTGGTTTGCAAGGGTGATTCTGGAACCCGTCCAGGAATGTCGTAGTAGTAGTGTATTTCACATTTATCAGACGAGACAAGTGTCGTATACTTGGCATACTCTGGTTCCGATGTGGGTACATCTGTGATGGAGCCGTAATCTTGATCAAGATATTGTGAAAGACCCTTCCATTGTGAGTGAGCAGAACTCAGCAGCGTCCTGTTGCGATGCCTCATTCTCCACAACTTCAAAAAGGGCCGAGCCACAATCCACTTACGAGAGACCATATATTTGCTGGTTGCTTGGATCTGGTGTGAGTCGATCAGGGTATCAGTACCTTTCTGTTGCTCTTGAAACATAATGTTAGGTCTCAGATGTACATTCAACTTGTCGAAGTTAAGCTGAAATGATTGCCTCCCTAGATCAATAGGGTTGTCTGAATTCTGAATACCAGCTATGCCATCCGCGGATTCGTATGAAACAATGATAATGGCCTTGGTGCTCTTGTTGCCAGCAACAATTGAGCCCTTGGTGACCTTCACATGGAGGGGAAGGCAACTAAATATAGATGAGCCAGCTTCAACAGTCTCTTTGGCTGTTGCTGGTGTAGAATCTATGCTGGAAGTAGAGGAAGAACCAGACTGCTGCTTGAAAACATCTGAGTCTCGCTTGGTGCCCCCATCATCCGACAGTTGCTCCATCAGGTTGTCATACGATACTGTGCGGTTGTACATGAACACTTCAAGCCCACTCAGCTGCAGCTGCCATCGCGTTGGTAATTTGGCGTTGGCTTCGAGATCAGCCTCCGGATTCTCCTCAAGCAGGGCTTTCTCGTCCCTTCTGACTGAAAACAGCCAGTACCGCCACGTCAGGGAGCCCTGTACTACTGTCACGGTCTGGTCCTGGTCCACGTATGTCAGGTTTCTGAAGAACATGCGCCCTCCGAGAAGCGAGAACTGGACGCTCTGTATGTCAATCTTGACTTGCCGCGTTCTCCATATGAACACGTCCAAAAGGTGGCTGATAGTGAAGGCAATGATTCTGTTGAGGTGGAACAGTAGCCCTGTGCAGAGAAAGAATGCTAGCAGCCAGTCGACAATGAAGACCCAACTGAAGTCCTTCGAACTCGAGATGGATACGGACGCGAAACCCGTGATTGATTCCATCGTGCGTGCGTGGCTTCTGGCTCGTTTTGACTTGTGCTTGGAGTTAGGTGCTTTCCCAGTAGCTGAGTAGTATGATAAGAGCTAAACGTTCTTAATTGAAGAGCGAAGGCCCCAGAAAGTGCGGAGGAGTTACAATTAAAGAGTAGCGCGTCTGTGCCGCAACTGTTGATGAAAAGCTCTGCTGAGTCAGCAGCCGAGTGTAGCTTATGTCATCCGATACACATGGTAGGGGCAGCAACATCACGAGTATATGGAAGAAAGTCATCAGACATAGAACTTGTCTCTTTAGTGTGTACTACACGGAGCATCCCGTGTGTTTTCCAACGCAAGATAAGGCGGTTTGACTACAGCAGAGCATGGCTGAATAGAATCCACATATTCCGAAATACATCAAGGACGCTCCATGGTATGCCAGCGGGCAAGACGATGCTACCAATAGCGATTACCTGGCGCACCATCGGTCTGGGAAGGAGACTATACCCAACAATGAAGCGCGAGCTGGGTCCGGTATCAGAGATGTGTTCGTACCCATAGTTGAGGAGGCCAGTGTTGAGAAAGTTGAGTTCAAAAAAAGGCGCAAACAGAAGGGGCTCTGTGCCAATTGTGGTGGAAGTGGGCATGACAAGCGTGACTGTTTGGAAAAGCCACGCTCAAATAAGTCAGGCCAGAACAGCCAGCTGGTTATACCAGCTGGTTTGAAGAAAGGCAAGAGGAATGAGGATGTTGATTTTGACGGAAAACGAGATCGCTGGTACGGGTATGATGCCTCTGAGTACACTGACTTTGTCAAGAAATGGGACCAAAGATAGTAGGACCTGAAAAGCAACGCAGAGCAAGAGAGGCAGTTCGACTCAGACGAGGAGATAGAGCTCAAGGAACTAGGTCTATGGGAAGAATCGATCAAAGAGGACGTAAAGAAAGCTGAAGGTGAGAAGCTCGTCCGCTTGCGTGAAGACCGTGCTGTGTATTTGGAAAACATCAGAAACGAGAACGTCAGCTATGACCCCAAATCGAGAACAATGAGAGACGATGCTACTGGTTACTACGATGAGAACAACAGATTCGTAAGACATTTATCTGGTGAGGCTAGGGACTTTGAAAACAGTAAGAAATTTGCATGGGATGACCAGAGGCGTGGGCTTGGCGTTGAGGACAACTTTGTTGCCAATCCAACTCTAGCTGACCGCAAGATCAAAGAGCTCAGTGCTGAAGAAAAAGCAAAACTAAAGCAACTCAAAGAAACGCTTTTGGCCAAATATGGAGCTGAACCCCCAGAATCTGAGACCCGAGAAGCACCTGACGATGTTGTGAGCTCTAAGTATGACGAAGACGTATATTTTGGTAACCACACAAGTGTTTGGGGCAGTTACTTCGACGATGGGAAGTGGGGGTATCGATGTTGTAAAAGTTTCGATCCCAGCAGTATCTGTAAGTGAGTTACTAGCTGTGTGCATATATTGCTAAGCGAGCAAATTGATCTAAGCTATATCTATCAATAGCCTTACAAGCATTACTAGTAGTCTAAATCAAAATTGGATTACTGTACAAACGAAGTCATTTATAATCTGCGTCATTCTAATAAATATCAAGAACCGAAGAAATGGTCTTGAAGATAGGCATCAAAAGTGAAGTCATTGTAAGGACGTCAAAATAAGCCCAACCGCGCTGTCGAAACCAACAGCTTGTAGGGCTTTATCGAATCAAAGGTGTTCGAAGAAAGAAAAACTCAAGAATTTGACAATTCGTCAATTTGGGTATCATGAAGAGATCATATCAGAAAAGAGCCAAAGCCAAAACCATGGAGAGTACAGACACAGCCCAATTCTTTCCGGCGACGGCAGCGACACCCTCGTAAACAGATGCAACTGAGGTGGACTCGGTACCTTCGTTATTAGTGCCTGTTGAAGTCACTGGAACAGCGGTTGTAACAACAGCGGTAGAGCAGTCATCGCCTGCACAGGAAATAATGGAAGTCAATGTTGTAGCAACGGTCATAGTTGAGTCAACATCAGCAGTGGCAGTAGTAGGCTTTGAAGTTGCGGTCTCAGATGTCAGTGCAACGAATGAGGTGTACTCGGTCACAACACCAGCCGAGGTTGTAGGAACAACTACAACACCAGAGGTCACAACAGCTTCAGTGCACTTGTTGTCTGCACATGATGTGACAGTGACAACGGTAGTAGAGGAAACATCAGCGGAGGTCTCAGTTGTCAAAGGACAGTAGGTTGTGTACTCGGTAACAACACCTGCAGATGTGCTGGTGACCACAGTAACACCGGTGGTCACGGCAGTCTCGGAGCAGGCGTTATTTGAACAAGAGGTGATTGTCACAACAGTTGTCGATACACCAACGAAACCGTAGGTGGTAGAGCCAGTCACCAAGTCGCCTTCGGCGTCAGTGGTTGGGTAGTAACTGACGATACCAGTCTCAACGTCACCATCGGCATCGGTGTATGTGGTGGTGTATGGAGCAGGAACAGTAACTGGGTAAGTAGTGGCACCAGTGACAACAGATCCGGCGGCGTTAGTAGAGGTGTAGTGGGAAACGTATCCAGTCTCAACATCACCCTCGGAGTCGGTGTAAGTGGTCAAGTAGTCACCATCAACTGGGATGGTGGTGGTACCAGTTGCCAAGTCGCCTTCGGCATCAGTAGTTGGGTAGTAACTGACGATACCAGTCTCAACGTCACCATCGGCATCGGTGTATGTGGTGGTGTATGGAGCAGGAACAGTAACTGGGTAAGTAGTGGCACCAGTGACAACAGATCCGGCGGCGTTAGTAGAGGTGTAGTGGGAAACGTATCCAGTCTCAACATCACCCTCGGAGTCGGTGTAAGTGGTCAAGTAGTCACCATCAACTGGGATGGTGGTGGTACCAGTTGCCAAGTCGCCTTCGGCATCAGTAGTTGGGTAGTAACTGACGATACCAGTCTCAGTCTCGCCATCGGCATCGGTGTATGTGGTGGTGTATGGAGAAGGAACAGTCACTGGGTAAGTTGTCTCACCAGTGGTAACAGAGCCATCAGCACCAGTGCTAGTGTACTGGGAAACGTATCCGGTCTCGGTCTCTCCGTCAGAGTCAGTGTAAGTTGTCAAGTACTCTCCACCCAATGGAATAGTAGTGGTTCCAGTGGCCAAGTCACCGTCGGAGTCAGTAGTCAGGTACTCGGAGACAATGCCAGACTCGGTCTCGCCATCAGCATCGGTATAAGTGGTGGTGTAGGCTGGAGCAACAGTCTCAATGTATGTAGTCTCCCCAGTTCTAACAGAACCATCAGTACCAGTGCTAGTGTAGTGAGACACATATCCAGTCTCAACGTCACCGTCAGAGTCGGTGAAAGTTGTCAAGTAGTCAGCATCACTTGGAATAGTGGTGGTTCCAGTGGCTAAGTCACCGTCAGAGTCGGTGGTAGGGTAGTAACTGACGATACCAGTCTCAGTCTCGCCATCGGCATCGGTGTATGTGGTGGTGTATGGAGAAGGAACAGTCACTGGGTAAGTTGTCTCACCAGTGGTAACAGAGCCATCAGCACCAGTGCTAGTGTACTGGGAAACATATCCGGTTTCGGTCTCTCCGTCAGAGTCAGTGTAAGTTGTCAAGTACTCTCCGTCCAATGGAATAGTGGTGGTTCCAGTGGCCAAGTCACCGTCAGAGTCGGTGGTTGGGTAGTAGCTCACAATTTCGGACTCGGTCTCACCACTGGCATCAGTTTCTGTGGTGGTGTATGGAGCTGGAACAGTCACTGGGTAAGTTGTCTCACCAGTGGTAACAGAGCCATCAGCACCAGTGCTAGTGTACTGGGAAACATATCCGGTCTCGGTCTCTCCGTCAGAGTCAGTGTAAGTTGTCAGGTACTCTCCGTCCAATGGAATAGTGGTGGTTCCAGTGGCCAAGTCACCGTCAGAGTCGGTGGTTGGGTAGTAGCTCACAATTTCGGACTCGGTCTCACCACTGGCATCAGTTTCTGTGGTGGTGTATGGAGCTGGAACAGTCACTGGATAAGTTGTCTCACCAGTGGTAACAGAGCCATCAGTGCCAGTGCTAGTGTACTGGGAAACGTATCCGGTCTCGGTATCTCCGTCAGAGTCAGTGTAAGTTGTCAAGTACTCTCCGTCCAATGGAATAGTGGTAGTTCCAGTGGCGAAGTCTCCGTCAGAGTCAGTGGTTGGGAAGAAAGAGACAAGTCCAGTTTGTGCTCCGTCAGTTTCGGTGTACGTCGTCAAATAGTCATCAGGGATTGAAGCATAAGAGTCTGCATCAGTGTCAATGGTGTTAGACAAATCGAATGAAGTAGTTGCTCTCTTCAACAGCATTCTCAATCTCTCCCCGCCAGCTGTGGTGACGGTGACAGTGACATCATTGGTGTAAGGAGAAGCAGCGGTTGCTTCGCCGTAAATGGAAAGAACAAGGTCAGAAGTGATGTCAATAGCAGCATCGTAGGAAGCAGAGTAGCTAGACTCTTCGACAGTCACAGTTCCCTCAACCACCTCACCATCAACCAACCATTCTCCTCTCAAGAAGAAGTATGCAGTATCGGAGCTAGAACCTTCAGCAGTTACAGATGTCCATGGGCCAAGTGTACCTGGGATGGTGATGTACCAATGTGGTTGACCATCTAGCAAAGCGCCATCAATCACAGGTGTAGGCCCAACGGATGATGAGGCAGCAGATGAAGATGAGGCAGTAGAAGACTCTGGTGAGCCTGATCCAATTGGTCCTCCAGCAGATGAAGTAGAGATAGAGGAAGCTGAACCTGAAGAGGTTGAAGATGCAGGACCGGAGCTTGCAGAAGAATCAGATGCACCGGAAGAAACACCGCTAGACTCAGCAGCAGAAGAGGCAGCAGAGGAGGCAGCACTAGACTCAGCAGCAGAAGAGGCAGCGGAAGAGGCTGCAGAAGAGGCAGCACTAGACTCAGCAGCAGAAGAGGCTGCAGAAGAGGCAGCACTAGACTCAGCAGCAGAAGAGGCAGCACTGGACTCAGCAGCGGAAGAGCCAGCACTAGACTCAGCAGCAGAAGAGCCTGCACTAGACTCAGCAGCGGAAGAGCCTGCACTAGACTCAGCAGCAGAAGAGGCTGCACTAGACTCAGCAGCAGAAGAGGCTGCGGAAGAGGCTGCACTAGACTCAGCAGCGGAAGAGGCAGCACTGGACTCAGCACTGGACTCAGCAGAGGAAGAGGCAGCACTAGAGGCAGAGGAGGAAGAGGAAGATGAAGAGGTTGGGTAGAATGTGGCCTCACCAGTACACACGCCTGTTTGGAAGAACTCAAGGTCTCTGCACTCGAATGGAATAGTTTGACCGTACTCATGGCAGTTGAAAACGGTAGCAATATCACAGTTGACACTCTCGTCACTAATCACAGTATCAGCAAAGCCCGACTCCTGGTAGAACTTCAAAACTTCTTCAGCGCCATTGTCGGCGTTAATAACTGTCCAAACGAAACGAGCATAATCAATGGCACAGTAATTGATTACAGAAGAGTCCCAGGTGGCATTGGCCAACTCGAACACGTAGGAACCAATGAAGGAACCTTCTTCCAGGTTGACAAGTGCAGTGCCGTCCTGGTACTGAACACCGTATAGGTCAAGCTCGAAGTCAGTAGCATCAACTGGCTCCAAGAATCTGAAGTAGTATGTCATGGTGAACTGTCTGTAGCCGTAAACGACACCGGCAGTTCTGTATGTGTCAGCAGCCTGAAGAGCGTAACCAGCCTCGTAAGAGTAGCCACTCAAGTCGGTTGTGACGTAACCGGAAGAACAAACCTCATCCTGGACAACCTCGGTAGTCAATGGAGTAGTAACGGTGTTGACCTCACCCAAGATGATTTCAACGGAGGATCCAGAAGATGACGTTGAAGCAGCAATATCAGTTGCGCCAGAAGAAGCTGAAGCGCCAGATGTGGCAGCACCAGACGAGGCACCAGATGTGGCAGCACCAGACGAAGCACCAGATGTGGCACCAGACGAGGCACCAGATGTGGCAGCACCAGACGAAGCACCAGATGTGGCACCAGACGAGGCACCAGATGTGGCAGCAGCAGACGAGGCACCAGATGTGGCAGCAGCAGACGAGGCACCAGATGTGGCAGCAGAAGACGAAGCACCAGATGTGGCAGCACTGGACTCAACAGAGGAAGAGGCAGCACTAGAGGCAGAGGAGGAAGACGAAGACGATGAAGAAGTTGGGTAGAATGTGGCCTCACCAGTACACACGCCTGTTTGGAAGAACTCAAGGTCTCTGCACTCGAATGGCATAGTCTGGCCGAACTCTTGGCAGTTGAAAACGGTAGCAATATCACAGTTGACACTTTCGTCACTAATCACGGTATCAGCGAAGCCCGACTCCTGGTAGAACTTCAAGACCTGCTCGGCGCCATTATCAGCGTCGAGAACTGTCCAAACGAAACGAGCATAGTCAATTGCACAGTAATTAACCACAGAAGTGTCCCAGGTGGCATTGGCCAACTCGAATACGTAAGAACCAATGAAGGAACCTTCTTCCAGGTTGACAAGGGCAGTACCGTCCTGGTACTGAACACCGTATAGGTCAAGCTCGAAGTCAGTAGCATCAACTGGCTCCAAGAATCTGAAGTAGTATGTCATGGTGAACTGTCTGTAGCCGTAGACGAAACCGGCAGTTCTGTATGTGTCAGCAGCCTGAAGAGCGTAACCAGCCTCGTAAGAGTAGCCACTCAAGTCGGTTGTGACGTAACCGGAAGAACAAACCTCATCCTGGACAACCTCGGTAGTCAATGGAGTGGTAACGGTGTTGACCTCACCCAAGATAAGTTGAACGGAGGATTCAGAAGAAGCAGCAGCATCAGCAGAGGAGGTAGCGGAACTCTGGGCGGCAGCCAGCTGCGTCCAGGACCACAAAGCGAGTGTGAACACAGAGGATAATCTCATCTGTGAAAGCAGCTTGAGTAGCTAATGGTGATTTGAGTGTAAGGAAAGCCATCTTCGAATGAACTCCAACTGGGGTGAAGGGATGCTATTTAAATACCCCTTCTCGAAAGAGGTGCTCAGCGGCCAAACTTACGCGTGCACGCTTACATCCCGCCAGCCAGCGAGACGGATGTAGGCCCTCATGGATAATTCGTTGGATGTTCCACTTCGGGACCAGATTCACCCCGTCATACATCAAGCATGAGGTGGGTTGGAGTTCTGGTGACAAGGATAAAACATCAGCACTGCAACGCGCTGACCAAGAGAATCGTAGCGAGTTGCGGATTCGCGATAGTGTTCTTTGCGCAGTTCCGAGTTCGGGAATCTGACAATCTCGCCTATAGGGCATAGATCCGAGACGTAGTCTTGAACTGTCTTAGGCTGGCTAGTGTGCTAGGGCTCAGTTATCTCGTTGAGCGAGTGGAGCCAGGTGTTAGTAGCTGATAGCTTCTCTTCATGATCGCTAGCTGCTAACTGAATGCACTGTGCTAAAGTCTGTCCTTACTCAAAGCCTCTCTTAACCCATGTGTCAAACTCAATCCTCGAGGTTCGCCAACACGTCTCGCATATGTTTGTACGTGCACATCGTGGTAAATGCACCAGTGCGTTTGTCAGCTATCGCACAATCCCTGCACCCTGTTTCCATGTCCGCAACCACATCCATGTACCAACGCATAACAACGCGCAAAGCGTAAAGAGGTGGGGTGTACACTGTTCCTGGCCTGGGGTCAGCAGCCGTGGAGAGGCTAAGGTCTGATGGCTAAAGGTACCGCTATGATGCTTGGATCTCGACTCACGATGCTGCGACATGAGCATTGGCCACTGGAGTTGGTTTATGAGGGTATGTGTATAGGTGCGATAGACTACTGCATAAAATGTTGGGTGAGGTGTAGGCTTCCCTCAGAACTGTTCAGCATTCAGATTTGCTCTGCAGTCATGTAAAATCTTTCGGGTGTGAGCTGAACTCCCTGCCGTCAGTCGAACTGAGAGCAGACCAGCAAGGGTAGCTCGGCCGAAGGACAGAAAAAGCCAGAAAGGATGTTCTCTTTTCGCTGCAGCTGGGTACGGCTGTGGGTCAGACCCAGGTGGGTAAGATGATATCCACAGAGGTCTCACCGTGGTTGCATGTACTTTCTAGGTAGTAGGGCCATGTTGAAATCCAGGTATAATTATGCAGCGCGATGCTGCTGGTGCATAATGACCCTGGCGCATGCATGAGATTTACCCCTCTAGATAGAGTTGCTCCCGATCATCTGCCGATTTCCGAAGTGCTTGTCCAGTCTTGTATGTGAACGTGCTGAGATCACTTCCAACCAGGTTATTCTTGGGGTCTTGAAATCACCCTGGGCATGGCTCCGTTTCAGCAAGCTAGGGATCAGTGGCCTCCCCTTTCAGCACAACGACATTGACCTGTGATGCGTGCACCTCCGCCTATTGCTATTACTAGTAGTATCTCTTCCCGAGGCTAGATGCGATGCATCTCTACCTATATTGGCTGTCTACTACGTGCTTTGCTTCTCGAAGCTTGATACGATGCGTCTCTGCCTATAGTGACCCACTACTGCTAACTCTTTCTCTCAAAGCCTAATGCATCTCTGCCAGTATTGACCCACTACTACTAGCTTCTCTTCGCAACGTTAGATGCAGCTCCCTTGCCTCAGAATACCAAGTTCGCTCCGTTTTTGTGAAAGGCTAGAGCCCAAGCAGGGAAGGTGTCTCAGCTGCGTCCAAGTAAGCCGTAACTTTCGCGCCGAACATGCGTAAGCGATCAACTGCTTGAGGTTTTGTCACGAACGCGTATGTCGGATGTCATACGCGACAGCGTCTCACTGCCCCTTGAACCTTTGACTACGGACACTCCAAGCCCAGATGCTGCTCCAACTAGCTAGGTCGAGGCTCAAATTTGGATAGTCTGCTGCTTGATTGCTAACGCTGCTGAATTCATAGTAGTATCTATGTTGCCGAGTGCAGATCGTACCTTTTTCGATATGACGAAGTCTATAGGTTGTATGCCTGGCCGCTAGTGGCAAATAGTAAATCAAAGCCAGGCTCCAACCATGATTTGTAACAGTTTGTAATTGTCAGTTATCATCAATCAAACCAGCGTGCAATCATCGTTTTGGGCTGGCCATTTGAGCTCATCCAAGCCTAAACTCGATCCTGGCTACAGTCCAGAATGTAAACTGCAGACTCTACATCGGACAACAAGGATCATGAGCTCGGGGGCTGCAAGTTCCAGTTGTCTGGCTAATGCCTGCAAACAAATATAAGCGCCAGCTTCTGCGCAGTAGCCAAAGCTGGCTAATATATGTGTGTGTGTGTGTGTGTGTGTGTGTGTGTCACATGAGTGGTCTTATCCTTGTGGCATAATTACGCTCCCGACCTGGCTGATGTCTGTGACGATTTAGGTAGAAACAGGGGAATGAACAAGGGGAACATTGGTGAGACACCAACGCATTAACAGAACAGTGCTTGATATTAAGCACTGTGTTAGAGTAGAAGTCTAGAATCCACCTTTAAAGTCTCCGTACCAAGCATATTGCGTCACATGCTATCAAAGGCTGAAACCACCGCTCATAGGATAGCTTTCGATAGCATTGCGGTGCATCCGTGGTCATCTGGATTAACTCTTCAGCACACCTTTTTACTCAAAATTCACACAATCAACTTAGCTGAAGGGTCTCAATTTAACTACCAGTAAGTACAAGGGTTGATGGCAACCACGGATTTCAGCCAGCTTCAATGTGAGGATTGTGCATGATCGACAGTGTGTGTATGGAACTTGTGTCCAGCTGCTCTTTCCCAGTTAGGAAGACGTACATGTAGTATTCCACATGTAGCAGCCATATCCCTGATACCTGGGCAGCTCACAGCGCACAGACGCCCTGCCATACCCGTCAAATACACACCCCTTTTTACCATACGCTCGTAAAATCCCTTCCTAACACCTCCATTCGGGCGTAGGCGGCTCGTTACTGAGCACACGGCAATTAAATAACACAGCCTAGAATTTATACACAATTGCAACGCAAAACTTTTCAATCAGATACATCAGTATGACGAGAGTGCTTGGCTCGTGGAAAGTAGACTATAAGCTTGGCTTGCTGCCTCTTTGAAACAGTCTGGGTAGACAGCTGTCTGTTCGGCTGAGTGTACAGAGCTATACATCTTCTTCCAGCAATGGTGGAACTACTAGGTTATTTGCTGCACAAGTTGTCTCAAACATGCTGGTTTATTGTGTCTTAGACAAATTATTTAGGTCGCTCGAATAGAATACACCACCTGCGTGTCCTACGTCCGAGCTACATAGGTGATAATTCAGTTGTAGGGCACACTGGGTCATTTCATGATTCAGAATAGAGTTTGAAAGTTCCATTAATGTGAGACACGTTTGTACAGACAAGCTCTTCGTGCTTCACCCACGGACCTATGTCCAGTTTTCATGTGACCGGCAACTCATTAGCCTACAGGATTGGCTTTAACTTTTTAAACTCGTTTGGTACCGAGGCTTGATTGCTGTCTCTAGAACTTCTAGGGGCTTAGGTGGGTGCGCCCTCCATCTTACAAGGGCTGGTGGTAGTCATGGAATTACTCGCTAAATCGACATTCAGGTGAGTCAGGGTTGGAAATTAGCTGACGCACTGTAATGGCTCCACCTCACATGAATAACTTCAAATGAAGTCGGGCATTCTGAAATCTATATATTTCAGGCGTATTTATTTCGGGTTCTACTTTATACTTTTGGGCTCAAATGTGTTTTGAAGGCCAGCCTGAGGATAGTTTCTGAGGTCAACGTAATGTGCACTTACGCTTCATTGTCAACGTCAATACAGTGGGGCACTAATTCGTATGGTTTAACTTTCAGCAGCCGTTGTCAATGCTATGTCATCCAAACATGTCAAATGTATATTGGAGTAGTCCACCCCACAACAGCAATACTATATATAGTGTACTCGATAAGACGCTACTTTAAGATCTCACGTAGCCCCGACATTCACCTCCAAAAATTGTGATGTTGGTAGCAGGATTTCAATGACTGAGACTCTACAAATATCTCTACCTGGTATACTTTACCGGTCAAAATCTATTACATAAAAATCTTGCTATTCCGGTAGAGGCAAATTGATCGACTGGAGAATAGTAACATGTCTAGGAGTGTGCTCCATACCGACGGAGTACACCCGTACAAACTCCTAACAAAATCACAAAAACATCAGGACAACATCCGAAAAACACCTGTACATCATTTCATCCAGACACCAATCACGGAATTGAAAGCCAACTAATTCATTCATTCTTTAGCAGGAGTGGGTATCTTGGCCTTATATCGATAGTATATTGCTTACTTAATGCTTCAACTTCTTTACGACACTTATAAGCTGACTCACAACGAACCTTTTCACGTTTATATGATTGGTTGCAGTTGTTGAACAGCTGCTAACTTGAGAATAATGTACTTTGCGGAAAAGGAAATATTTACCGATTTTTATAAGAATGTCTTAATCATCTAGTAGCTGTCTGTGCTCTGAAGATATAACTACTGTATATTCACATATCTGAGATTACAGAAACCTACTGACTGGAGGTTCTTCGAGTTTGAGAGCATGCCTACAATGCCTAAGTGTAGACTAGCTTGTGAGACTTAATGTGATGGGGTGAGAATGAGCTCAATTTATCTTGAACCCGTCTTGAAACACTTCCATTATGACAAAGCGCAGCTCGTATGAATGTGGTAGGGCTGCTGAGAAACCTTATAATTTAGTAAGTCATGGAGTAAGGCTTTTGATTGTATATTGTTCACTTAGGACCGTGGTATGTATTTGAGAAACCTAGAAAGTACCATGACAATATATATCGAATAGACTGAAGACTGAAAATCAACACATGAACGCATTGTTTACTGAAGTATCAGGGAAATGACTAAATACATTGCAAGCATGTGTAGCCGGGGTAGGTATGGATCCGACTGCTCTGTTGCTCAACGCATCGAAACAGTCATTGACGCCTAGAGGTCTGCTGAGAACTCGTGTGCCCACAGTGTCTTAAGTTAACCCAAAATTACACCGATATAATGTAAACAAAACTCGACCTAGAGAGCGCAAGGACATGAGCGTAACTTCTAATATTATCAGTATCATCTATAAATGCATGTACTGCAGTCACCCACGGAGCCGTGGCTGTCAACTTCCATAAGTCTAAGCTGGATGAACAAAAAAAATATGCACAAATTTTCAACTGAATGAGTTGGCAGCTCGTTTCAAGTCACTAATAATGCCCCCTCATTACATCTGCCTGGAAGACGTGTCCGATTATGCTGACTGAAGCTTGATTATCTGTGCCACACTTCTTCTCTTTCAGGCCAGGCCTCAAGTTGAGTCCGCAAACCGCTACTGCAGAGCCACCGTCTAGACGACAAATCACAAGCAGAAGTCTCTACATCCCATAATACGAGCTCGTAATGATATGGATCGAAGCACACTTTGGTTATCGGCAGTCGTGCGCATAGCCGATACACCAGGGCTTCTCAACCAGTACATCCTTCTCGCTTATCGCTCACAGCTCATCGGGCAGTGCCGCACAGAGGAAAAAAGCAGCCAACACGTGTGTGAGGTGTAGATTGTAGGGAACGCCCAGCAAATTGTAGGTGTTTTGGTGGTTACAGTTCTCTCAGAGAGCCAAAAACAGGTGTATTTGGACATCCAACCAACCAGACAGCCCAGCAAGGCAGCTCATCGTTCTTATCTTGCACACATCGAGTGCAATGAAGTTTGGCACCCAGCTCAGGTCTAAATCTGTTCCCGAGTGGCGCAACTACAACATTGACTATAACGACCTCAAACAACGAATCAAGATATGCACACAGCCACTGAAACAGAATGACCACTATGTCAGTGAACTCCACGACGCCTTCATCGAGCAGATCGACATGGTGAACCTCTTCCTCCAGTCCAAGGTGGGAGAGGTGCGGCGCCGCATCGTGTATGTGGAGAACAGCGTCGAACAGATTGAAGCATTGGAAGCGAATGGCCCCAATGGGTACTCTATGGACAGCACTAGGGGAAAGGTATATGCAGAACTTGTCAACAGTCTTAAAAGCTTATCTTCTGACCTCCAGAAGCTCTCTCGCTTCATTGTGCTTCAGAAGACTGGCCTCAGAAAACTCCTCAAGAAGTTCACTAAGTACTCACAGGATGGTGGCAAGCTCAACCTGGAAATCAACAGATACATGATAACAAACAACGATTCTTTCATCTACATTGATCTGACGGGCCTTTATCTGGAGCTGGCGTTGATATATGACTTGATAGAAGCTAAGCAAAGCCAGATGTCGTCAGAATCACCGAGATTGCCCAACCGTCTGAAGTCTTTGGAGAAACTGAATATCGACGAGGTGTTTGACTTCGACAGTGTCAAAAACGGCACACAAAAGGAGGTTTATCTGGTACATTACGACAACCTAGCTGAGCTCAAGTTGTTCCTCTTGGCCAATTATCACTTTGTTGATAGCTCGGTCCGACATGAGAGGCAGACGTTACAAGCTCAGAGACAGAAATCGCACATGTCATTCAAGGAGGCCATCCAAAGACGCAAGTCAACTGAAGATATCACAAAGAAACAGGAGATACAGAAGAAGATGACTGGCGATGAGTTGCAGACAAGTGGCTATGAAGACAAGCACACTCGCTTGAAAGGTGACATAGCTCAGACCAACGCTATCTACATCAACAACTCAGATGAGATGCTTTCTGGCAGTAGAAATATTACCACGATATATATGGATGACCCCAGACATTTACAGTCGATCAGAACTGATGCTGACCCTGGTTTGCTGATGGCAGATTCACGCTTCAAGGATAGAATCATGTTGATCTCTGCAATTGGCGGGCTGAGAAAGGCGTCCCATGCACTGTTTGACAGTTCAGCATTGGTTGAAGACCTCTTGAGTTGTTGCCTGTGTGATGAAGGTCCCGAGAAATTTTATCAATAGCATAACTCAGCCCTGCAGGAGCTGGACGCACTGGAAAAGATTTCTGTGGAGTGGATTTTCTCTAAGCATATCAAGCCTCTTGTCAAGACGTCCTGCACGAAGTCAAGATTCTCTACACTTCCATACCCAAACAACAGACCTGATAAAGCACAGTCGTGGATCACATTGACATCTAACATCCAACTTTCTTAGGATGATCTGCATACAGTTCATTGGACACCTAAGAACGATAGCTGTGCTGACTTGTTACCCTATGCAATCCTAGAGATTCGCCACAGCACTACTGCAAAGCTACAAAAGGTCCCGGAAGATATCAAAAAATTAGCAAGCTCACACTTGATATACAAGGTGGAGAACACATTCAATGTATTGACTTACCAGTTGTACATCTCCAACTCTTTCAGTTTCACTCCTTCTTGGGCTCAGTATTTCGGTGACGATCCAGTTGACATCAGAAAAAGCCCTCCAAGGGAACCACGGAGAGTGCGCACTCAGGCCAGTATAACACGTAATGAAAGTGCCGTATCAGTTTCAGGACGGTCCGAGTCCTCGTTTGAGGCGACAAAGAACAATGTCGTTCCCACTGAGACATCACAATTCAGATACTGGAACGAATTTGACAATGGGTCGGAGGAGGAGAACGATGATGGTTTTTTCATCAATGTCGAAGAAGAAGACGAGGGGTTTTTCGGAAATGAGAGCGTCGATTATTTCCTCAAGGTAGCCAACTCTGTGAACTCATTTCTTGAGGAGAAAGTGGGTAGCCTCTTCTCTGCGATGACCTCCCAAAATGAAAACCAAGCATCTCAAAAGAACCTTTTAATGTCAAATGGTGCCACCAATATTTCTTATGGTCGATATGGTGCAACTGCTGGTGATGGAGTTTCAGATATCGAGTCCTTGAATGAAATAGCTGCACAGGAGGCTAGAAGCTCGCACGACCTCATTCGAGTGATTCTTTCCATATCATGTTCCACCATCTCTCTGGTACTTGTATCACTTGCTCTTGGTATGACTGTCTCCCTACTCCAGTTGGGAGGAGACGTTAGCGTCAACCCATTGGTAATTCTGATCCTATTACTATCTTTCTTTGGTAGCATGGGGCTGTCAGCGGTGTCAATTGGGTTCATTATGGCTACAGATGATGCTACTAGAAAGCCATGGCAAATTGGCTATGTCTGGTTTTCAATGATCGTCGTTACACTGCTAACAATCCTGGGGACCATCGAGCTATTTGGCCTATGATTCTCATCAGGAGAGTACAGCATAGTTAGGCACTCGTCAACATTTAGATTAGCATCAACAATTCCATCCGTATATCACTTATAATTGAAAGCCAAACCTCTTTTGGACCCATTGTAGCCCATGTTCCTCGTAGTCCTGTCTGGTCACTCTGACATTCTTATACAGATCACTACCACTGAATGTTTGTGCACATTCCCACCCGTATGTGGAGGGGTTGTGCGGCTTTCCGATTCTCACCTCCCACTCAACGGGTAAAACCACCTTGAGTTCTTTTAGTAATCTTGCCTCAAAGTTCTTCAGGTTGAAGTTGCCTCCCATGACGACAATGTTGGAAACCAGCAGCGGACGAATAACCTCAGGCAATGAATATATACAGTCCACGATAGTTTCAATGATACCAGGTTTGCTCATAACATCAACAATCTCCGGGTGAAATAGCGTTTCTGGAACGCTAAATCTCTCGTCATATAGCTTCAGAACTTGTTGCTCTTGAGGTTTGTACTTGGCTCTCAGCTCCGGCGTCAGAACATATCCGTGTGTGGTTGTATTGAAATCGGGAAGCACATACTCAATGACGTTTTCCTTTGCATGCTGCTTCATATCCCTCAAACTTTTGTTGTAGTCCATCGTCACGTAGCACGCTGCCTCTTTAATGTTGTTCACCAGTACGGTCTCATCAGTCACGTTGTAATGTCTGAATGAAACCTTCTCCCTCATTACACCCGAAAGGAAGCGACCTCCAATTTCAAGCTTCCTTACGCCACGCCAATAGACCATGCCTTTGACCATAGGGACAATCCACGTGGCGTTGAATCCAGAATCAATGACCAGCTGATAATCTGCGTAATTACTTATGGTACTGACATCGTTCTCGACTTTTGGCTCATAGAATGTCTCATTCTTCTGGTAATTCCAAGGCACAAATGCCGCTGTTGGAGCCTTGTACAAAGACTGGAACCCATACTCCTCGAATACAATCTGATCGGAATTCTGCGACAGGTTTGGGAGCATGAACGGTGTTTCTGTCATGATGAGATTGGACGTTGTAGCATCCAAGTTCAACCCCACATCCTCACAATCGAAGCAGTAGTCCCATATGAGCTTCTCGGTTTCCCAGCTTGTCAGATGCCCTTTCTCAATTGGACGCTTGAAAACAATCCCTGAGATGTCGTTAGCGCTATGAAGCTGATTGGCCAAAAGTAGACGTTTATCTCTAGTTCGAGCGATGGAGTTCTGCACGAGCTTTACATCATCAGCCGGCGAGTTAGAGCGGCCAATCTTGATATTGTAGGATCCATTGTCAATGATCAGGACGTCTGCCATGGTATACAGTGGATGAATCGAGACAGGTGGCTGAAAGCAATGCAGCACTAAATTGGATAATAGATGGGAAGTAGTAACTGACGCGTGTTTTGGGCCCCGGATCTACGCTATAACCCGGACACCTCAGCAGGGTAACCCTCGTATGTCGCTCCGCTTTTCCGCGAACTTGATGTTTGTTTTGATTTCAGAGATGCTTTCACGCGTAAACAAATTAGCCGCCAACCACCTGAAGACACATCTCTGGAGTTTGAGCCACCAGTAGCCAGACAAACTCGCACCAATGAGCTCACCGGTTGCCAAGAGGCGTAACACCGGTATCAAAGTCTCTGACGAGGAGAGATCAGATGCTGAGAATGTCTTCGAAGCCCGCAATAAGGAGAACTACTCTTCTCCTACCAAGTCGAGTGGGCCATCATCACCCAGACCGTCTCCACCTCGCAAAGAGCGCCGGTCATCGCTTGCTCCAATTGAACAAAACATGGATCTCAAGCTCAACTCTGTGAAGCTTGAGCCGCCGTCCACACAAACGATCCCATCATCGCCAAAGATGAAGCCTTCTTTCAACGGTCCAGATATCATCCAGCTTTCACCTATGAAGTCATCAAAGATTGCGTCGCTGAACTACTACTCACAAGAGAAGTCGAACGAACCAGTACAGCGTCTTGTCATCGATCGTCTAGTGCTCAATAACTTCAAGTCGTACGCAGGTCAGCAAGTCATTGGACCCTTTCACAGTTCCTTCTCCGCAGTGGTCGGACCTAATGGTTCAGGCAAATCCAACGTTATCGATGCCATGCTTTTCGTTTTTGGTTTCAGAGCTAATAAGATGCGTCAAGGTAAGCTCTCTGAGCTAATTCACAACTCAGAGGCTGCACCGAACCTGGACTCTTGCTCGGTCGACATCCACTTCTTACATGTCACTGATAACGCAGATGGCACTACTACCATCGCGGATGGGAGTGACCTCGTGGTGTCAAGAAGAGCGTTCAGAAACAACTCCTCCAAATACTACATCAACAGCAAGGAGAGCAGCTACACAGAAGTGACCACCATGCTCAAGGAGAAAGGTATCGATTTGGATCACAAGAGATTTTTGATTCTACAAGGTGAAGTTGAGAGCATCGCTCAGATGAAACCCAAAGCTGAGAAGGAGAACGATGACGGTCTTTTGGAGTACTTGGAAGATATCATTGGCACATCCAATTACAAGATCACAATCGAGGATAGTTACAAGCAGATCGATGAATTGAATGAGGTTTGCCAAGAGAAGGAGAACAGATTCAGCTTGGTCGAGAAGGAAAAAGATTCGTTAGAAGCCAAGAAGGACGAGGCTTTGAACTTTATTTCTAAGGAGAAGACACTACTGGAACAACAGTCCAAGCTATATCAGTATAAGCTGCTCAAGTGTGAGGAGAGCCTCTCAGCAAACCAAGCCATTCTCAGAGATCTGGAAACGAGGCTAGAGTCTGAAAAGACAGAGTCCAAGGTGTTCCAGAAGGAGGTCAACAAGATCGAAGTGGATTACAGTGACTTAGTTTCATCGGTGGATGTGATTGTCAAGGATATAAAGAAACTTGAAGAAACACAGAAGAAAGGAGATCGCGAGAAAGTTGCAGTCGAGGAAAAGAAGAAGAGTCTAGAAGCTAAAAGAAGGAAAGCAGAAAAACTGCTCGCAACAGCTTCAAGTGCCTTCAAAGAGTCCGAGAAGAAGCTAACCACTCTGTCCAGCGAGAACGAGACCTTTGCTGATGATCTCGAAAAGCTCAAAACCTCCCTAGTTGACGAGAAAGCGGTACTGGACGATATTAGAGCAGAATTGACAGACAAGACAAAGGGTTTCCATGAAGAAATTGTTATACTCGAGGCAAAACTTCAACCTTGGACAGAAAAGCTTGAGCAGAAGAAGTCTGAGATTGCAATTGCGGAGTCTCAAGTTCAGATGCTCAAAGAGTAGCGCACTCAGGTTGAGGAAGACATCAGGAAGCATAAGGCGAGACTTGAAGAACTTGCACAGGAAGGTAAGGATGCGGAGAAGCAGATGTCTTTCCTGAACAAAGAGAAAGCTCACAATGCCGATCAGATATAGCTGGGCGAGTCTGAATGTGAGCATGCTGCAACTAAGCTTAAGGAGATGGAATCATCGCTATCAAACTATCGCCAGAGAGCACTTGAAGCACGTGGTAATCTATCAACTAAGGAGAATAAGAGCAGAGTTCTGACTGGATTGATGAGACTTCAAGAGTCGGGCCGTATTCAGGGATTCCATGGCAGACTAGGTGATCTCGGTTTCATCGATGACAAATACGACGTTGCAATCTCAACTGCATGTGGACAGTTGGACGATATGGTGGTGGAGACTGTTGAAGTGGGACAGTAGTGTATTGAGTATTTGAGAAAGAACAACCTCGGTTATGCTCGCTTCATCTTGCTGAACAAGTTGAGAAAGTTCAATTTGAATCCTATCCAGACACCAAGGAATGTTCCAAGACTATTTGACCTTGTTCAGCCAAGAGAGCCGAAGTTTGCCCCAGCATTCTACTCTGTACTCCAGGACACCCTCGTTGCATCGGATATGAGAGAGGCTAATGCTGTTGCATATGGTGCAAAGAGGTACCGAGTTGTGACACTTGATGGTAAGTTGATCGACAAATCTGGTACATTATCGGGTGGTGGTAACGTGGTGAGCAGAGGAGGTATGAAGTCCACGTCAGAGGCGGGCTCTGTAACCGAAAGTGAAGTGCTACAGCTGGAAGCCCAGCTTGCAGAAAGAGAAAAGAAGTTTGACGTTGCACAGAATACTTACTATGAGATGACGAGTGGTTTGAAGCAGCTGAAGGAAAGACAACCCGAGATTGATGTTGAGTTGTCTAAACTCCAGTTTCAGATTGAGTCATACTCAAATGAGATGCAAAATATGAAGACACAACTGGTGGAGTTATCCAAGACAAACCAAGCCTTACTAGCTGACACACGAGAGATCGATGCTGCTGAAACCCGAGTTCAAGTGCTCAAGAACGAGCACAATCAATTGAAGGAGCAATCGAAAGAGATACAGGAGAAGATCAATGATCTGCAAGAGAAGATCTTGAATGTCGGTGGTGTCAAACTTCGTATGCAAAACTCAAAAGTCGATGGCATTGTCGAAAAAATGGAAATATGCTCTCAGAAAATGAACCACAACAAAGTTACCATCAAGAAACTCACAAACGAGTTGAAGAGGTACACTAAATCGAAGGCCGAGAAGGAAGCCGAGATTGAGGAGTACAACAGAGAAATTATTAGTGTGGACGAAGCATACCAAGAGAAGGTGCGTTCATTCGAGACACTCGAAGATGACCTGAAAAGACTCATTGATCAGAAGGATGAATTGAACACCAAAGCGGAGCTATTGAAGGAGATGCTTGATGAAAAACTTGAAGCCATCAACAAACTCAAGTCAGGCTTTGTTGAGATTGAAAACAAGATTGAGGGACATCAGACCATAGTGAAATCGGAAACGAGACATGCCCAGCAATTCCGAGCTGCCTTAACTGGTTTGGAGCCCAAGGATATTACAGAGCTACTTTCATTCATCGGTGATGAAGAAGAGCTGAAGAGATATATTGATCCTTCTCTGTCCGAGCTCTCGCCTGATGAGATACGCGCTCTAAATATCAACGAAATTGAGGCTGAAGTTGAAGAGCTAGAAGATTTTGTGTCAAAGGCTAAGATCGATATTGACGTCTTGGAGGAGTACGGCAGAAGATCCAAAGAGTACCAGACAAGAAAGATGGACTTGAATGAAGCTGTTGAGAAGAGAGATGAAATCAAGAGAGTGGCTGAAGAGCTCAAAAAGAAGAGATTGGACGAGTTCATGGAAGGTTTCAACGTCATTTCAGCTACTTTGAAGGAGATGTACCAAATGATCACAATGGGTGGTAATGCAGAATTAGAACTTGTTGACAGTTTGGATCCATTCTCTGAGGGAATCTTGTTCTCAGTCATGCCACCAAAGAAGTCCTGGAAGAATATCTCAAACTTGTCAGGAGGTGAGAAGACGTTGTCATCTTTGGCCTTGGTCTTTGCATTGCACCGCTACAAGCCAACGCCGTTGTATGTCATGGATGAGATCGACGCTGCTTTGGATTTCAGGAACGTGTCGATTGTTGCTAACTACATCAAGGAGCGCACAAAGAACGCTCAGTTCATTGTTATTTCCTTGAGAAACAACATGTTTGAGCTGGCTCAACAGTTGGTTGGTATCTACAAGGTGAACAACATGACGAGAAGTATCACGCTACAAAATCACGACCTATTAAGTTGAGCAACTGTTAACATTACTGGGGGTATATTGGGGAATGAAATGTATTATTACGAACAAATGTCAGCCATAGAAGCTTTCCAGAATTTGTATCGATTCGCGCTGAATTCCCACTGCGTTACGCAGCCCTGGAAATTAATGTTGGCCCGTACCAACTTTGAAATGTATGCTCGCGATGGCCCAAAAATTTTTAGGTGAGAAGGGCTTACTATTTGCAAGCTCTATTTGATTATGATGTAATTATTAGTTCACCCAGAACTGTATAGGCAAAATGAGCAACATTCAAACGTCTTCATTTGTGAAGAAGCTTTCAGCTAATGGTAAGTACCCGATTCATCACCACCGCCACTGCGCGTGGTGGGTTGCGAGAGACAGCTTCACTAACATCATGCTCCAGACCGTCCTACAAGAACAGCTGCTCTCGAGTCGCTGAAGAAGTTCTTGTCATCCCCTCGTAACCTTCCTCTTCTTGAGTTCGAAAAGCTATGGAAAGGACTTTTCTACTCTATGTGGTTCTCAGATCGTCCTAGACCTCAACAGAGACTCGCTAATGACCTCGCAGAGCTCTACCTTATTATCCCACAACAGAACTACAGCAACTTCTGCTTAGCATTTTGGATGGTAATGGCCAGAGAGTGGTCATCGATTGATCACCACAGAATTGACAAGTTCTTGTTACTGGTCAGAAGAGTGTTATACAACCAGATGAAGAGACTCAGCAAAGAAGAGTGGAAGGAGGAGATGGTTGCAGAATTCGTGTCGTGTTTGAAGGAGAGTCCTCTGAGTGGAGATAAGAAGGTTCCTAATGGGATCCCATTCCATTTGATTGATATTTTTGCCGACGAAGTTGAGAGAACAATCTTTGAGGGAATTCAAGAAGATGAGGAAGACGAGGAAGACGAGGAGAAGCGAGCTGAGATCATTGAGCAAACCCCACTGGATGTACTCATAGAGCCATTCGTCACTCTCAGTAAGGAGGCACTACTAAAGACGCTGAGACAGAAAATCAAAGCTGACTTATTGAAGGATCCAAGGGTTGAAAAATGGGGCGTGTTGGAAGAGGAGAAGAAGGCCGAGGCAACTGATGAAGAGAACGCTGATGAGGAAGAATCAGATGATGAGGAGGAGTGGACCGGTTTCGACTAATTAGAAAAATCATCAGTGACGTTATAAACAACCGATTACACCGTACTCTCGTGTAGTAGTATGAGTTAGTCATAAATATAGCAGTCTTCACAACACCTCAGAGTTGTCTGCAGTACTTCTGTAGTGGAAACAGCAGCCATTTGAGGACACTTCGATACCCACCTCAGTCTGGATAAGTTCTGGGGCATCAATAATCTTCAATGGGAGACTTCTGCAAATACTCTACGAAAGTGTACTCACTGTGTGTCTAAAAGTCAAGCTTTACTCATGGAGAAAGCCGGAAAAAGCTGTCAAAACTTGGCATAATCAATCATGTGTCACACTGCAATCAGCCACTACTCAATTACTCACCACAAACTTCCACAATCGAGTAAAGAGACCTGCTCATGAAGCCTGGAGATGCACACACGGAGTGTTACCCTACCTACAAAATGCGTTCGCGAAACCACATCAGGTTCGGGACACACAAACATCCGTACCGACAGCCAGGTTTATCGACACGTCGAACATTTGAGTGCGTGTCTGAAATCGCTCAACAGTCATCCCGTGGAGTGTCAAGCAGCGTGAATTCGTTTAACACACACGTATTACAGTAGCAAAATGGCCGCCGAAGGTTTGGAGAAGATCACAGAAGTTCCAGTCGAGTTCTTCAAGGACGGAACTGCCTTCGTCAAGAAGTGCACAAAGCCAGACCAGAAGGGTACGTCTTCGATGAAGCAGGGGAGGCGCGTTGATGGACGTACTGGCACTCGCCTTGGTGATGGCAGCAGCTGATATTGACAGAAGCTATCGCCAATGTGCTGTGCCGTACTCTGACGACGCACCCGGAGCTTCACCTCACTCAAAGCTCGATACTAACTTCCTACTAAAGAGTACCTCAAGATCATCAGAGCCGTCGGTGTCGGTTTCATCATGATGGGTGTCGTTGGTTACGCCATCAAGCTTGTAAGTCTCTTATTGCGTATAACTACCCGGCAACTTGGCACTAACACTCTCCACAGATCCACATCCCAATCCGTTACCTCATTGTTTAAGCGTCGTTTGACAGCACACACACACAAAGACCGAGGGAGAGCACGCTCACGTCTCGCTCAAAGTCAACCTTGATGGTGCTCCGCTGAGACTTGACACCCTCTCCCACTAATGTACATTATCAACCTCGTTCTGTTATTCGTCGTGCTCCATAATCACTGTAGTAGATGCGCCTAATCTCAGGGCCCAGTCCTCATAGAGGGCCTCTATGCTGGCCGCGACAGAGGTGGGCCGCACGTACAATTTTACTGGGGCTCCATCGTATCCGGTATGTGTGCTCACTATCACTTGTAGACCCTTAACCACCCCTCCCCACTTTGGACTGACATCACCATAGAACTGTGGTTTGCAGCATTATTGTCCGCCCTCACATGTTCTCCTCGTTGCTAAAGCAGGTGAAGCACAAGTCCGTCTCACCGGAAACATCGACAAGCGCACGCCCCTCAACAACAGCTTCCAACCAGACGAGGAAGAGTAACGCAGATGCCCCATCTTCTCAGATCCCACTAAATGCTATACCACGAGACTACGTCAGGCCCAAGACTGTGGATCCCGCGGTGGCGCGTCTGAAAGAGGCCCGTCGCCTGGAGAAGCTTAAGCAGGAGGCACAGGCCAAGAAGTCCAAACCAAGAGCTTCGACATCGTCGTCTACATCTTCTGCAAACTCCACAGCCAAAGCAAACGAGATTATGCGAAGAAAACAGATGGAGAAGGCCGAGAAGATGAAGGCTCTCCAGAAAGAGGTGTTCCGTCCCGCAGTTGCGTCCCCAGCAAAGAGACTCTCCTATGCTGAACTGATAGCACAAGCCAAACAGAAGCCTAAACAGGCGACATCATCCCCACCACCAGTCTCCACTGGCCATCAATCCAAGACCGCACAGATCACAAAATCCAAATCGCACCCTGCCAAATCAACAATGAGGACAAAGCCCTCCTACGGAAGATCTGCTCCAATGCCGGATGTGAGAGCACAGGTTAGACCACCTCCACAACCCAAACCACTGGCCAAACCTTCGGCTAAGCTGCAAGCCAAATTGGATGCCAGAAGGAGATCACAGCCCGCTAGACGTGAATCCTACAGCAGAAGGGAACGCGAGTATGACGACTATGAGGAAGACGAACTATCCGACTTTGTCGTGGATGATGAGGAAGACAGTAGGTACGCAGATCAGGACGATGGGGAAAGCTACGATCGTGATGAGATCTGGAAGATGTTTAACCGTGGAAAAACGAGACGGGACTATGACCGATATGATGACGATCTATCAGATATGGAAGCCACAGGCGCTGATGTCGAGAGAGAGGAGAGACTAGCAGCCAAGAGGGCCAAGGAGGAAGATCTGAAAGAGATCGAAAGAGAGAGACGCATGAAGGAGGAGAAGAGAAGACGTTTGAATGGCCATCACTGAGACTTATGAGCGCAATGCTTCACTACATTTGCACATCTATAATATTATCGTTCATTTCGTAAGCACATTCAATTAATCGGAGTAGTACTCAAAATCATCATCCTCGTCAATATATCCAGCATCTTCGTCAGCACTGGCAGTTATCTCTCGCTCTTGTTCCAGTTGCTCTCGAATTTGCTTTTCAAGGTCATCGTCTTGCGAAAGTTGTTGAGGTTCACGTTCAATCAAAGGTGACGGTTCGACAGGAGGGTGCTCACCCTGCGGCGATGAGGGAGCATGTTCCACGAGGTCAACGTTTGGATGCTCAAGAAGCGGAACATCCACATTAGATGGAGAAGGGTTACTGTGGCTGTGTGGCGATGCAATCAACTCTGTAACCTTGACAGGAGGCACATCAAGCTCATCAGAATCAACATCTTCAACAAAATCTCCAGTATTGGGCAGGTCGACACGGTCTTCCTCCACATCATCGTAGTCATCACCCAGACCATCCACGAAAGCCTCATAGTCATCCATATCAGCAGGTTCAGCGTCTTCTGCTAAAAACCCACCACCATCATCTGGATGGCCAGGTGAATGATCACCGTTTTCACCTTCGTGAACGTCGTCGACTATGAAGCCACCACCTTGCTCAGCACCATCGTCTATAGTGAAAAATCCGGCACCGGTATCCTGATAATCCTGACCTTGTTCTTCTTCCATCAAGTAACCAGAGCCCGACTCCCTAGCTCCATTTGAATGACGAGATGTTCCCCCTGCATAGTCCTCACCATCCTCATCACTACGTGGATCCCAAACAGCATCTTCAGGCAAGAAGCCTCCCATCATCTGACTATCAGACTCTTTACCACCATCACTGCCTGATAGCTCATCGTCCTCGTCATCCTCACCATCATCATCATCGATGTACTGCTGAAACTCATTTTGTAACCTATCGAACTCTGCATCGGAGTCGAGCTCTATATCCTCGTCTACCTTACCGTGTAACTTGTCTAGCCTTTGCTTGATTCTCAGCTTAGTCAGAAGCAGGTTCCATCCCTTGAGGGCTCTAATCTCCAAGTCTGATCTCTCCTTTTCGAGAGCTTCTTCCTTGAGTTGCTGCTGTACAACTTCCATTGCCTCTTTGAAGTCTTTACCAACAACAACACCTCCAATTTTTGGCGTCGCCTGCCGTCTGTCAAACTTGAAACCTACAACAGCAGGAGCGTAGTCGATACCCAATGCCTTAGCAGCACTTTCAGCATGCTCTGAACTGATAAGTACAGCACCATCTGGTATCATGCTTGGAACAAATATGTCAATGTTTCCGTAGGAGTTTTTCTCAATCATTCCATCAACACACTTTGGCGGAACATAGAGCTCAGTCTGGAACTCAGCATATAATCTTTCTTCCTTGTCTTCATCGTCATCTGCAAATTCCAGATTTCTTGCCATCTGGAAACTCGTCTTCTGCTTGGTCTTCAACGGCTGCATACCAGGTTTCAAAATACGACCACGCTGATACCATCCTCTTGGAGTTCTCAAGTACTGAACATCCTTCCTCTTGAATACCTGAATAGATTCATTTCGACCCTAAACACGAAGCATGCCACATGGTTCTCTAGGATGCAAAATTTCAGTGGATTTGAGTTGTGATTCTAGCACGAAGAACGGATGGCCTTTGAAATCTTGCACGTTGTCAGGCATACCTTCCATCTCAGCTCTTTTTGCGAAGTATTGATCTTCATAATCATCCATTCTGTTGGGTGGACGCTGGTTCAAAGAGTCAATGAACCCTGAATACCATATATCTTCCGCTTCAAGTTTCGTGATTCTTCTCTTTCGTGTTTTCGAGTAATATCGTTCAGCGTATCGCTTTGTGATATCTCGAACACCACCTTGGCGATCATATCCAATGACATAGAGTAATGAGTTGTACGGATGAGACATCGGAGGCTCCAGTTTGCTTTTGTACTTCACTTCCTCAATGGTCCTGAACATCATGGGGTCGATGGTGAACCAAGTCTTCGAAACAGAATCCCAGGCTTCGGCCCAAAACACAGGGTACTGCATCTCAATCTCTGCCTATGTGGCCTTTGGTTTCTTCGGTGATGCTGTCTTACCCTTCCGTAAGGCTATAACTTTCTCCCTGGCAGAGAGTGGGTCATGGGATTTGTCCTCTGTCTGATATCTGGGGATCTTCGCAGGCTTGTTGTTGAGATCAGGGGGCTGTAAAGAGAACACCAGTCTTGCTGGAACATCTGCTGCTCTCAAAAGTGCAACGAACCCCTGTGCTCCAATATCTCTAGTTCCTCTTCCTCGCTCCATGCATCTCTTGAATCTGTTGAAGTCTGTTGGAGATCGCTCAAGTTCTCGCCAGTCGTACCAGCCATGCTTGTATATACCCTTGTTCGAAGTTACTTTGTAGAAAGCACACCACTTCTCCATCAAATGTTTCAAGCCGTCCAAGAACTTTCTCGTTCTCACTATGGCCTTCATGTCAGCGGTTCTCGGTGGATGTAACTCCTCATATAACTTCACACTAATCAGCTTCTTCAGCCCGTTTTGAATCCCTTGGTCGTTGCACCATCTGTTACGAATAAAACCATGACACATCATCGAGGCTATATGGGATCTGTGGAAAACCTTACGGAAATCTCTCTCCTACTTATCGATGACATTTGTTCGTTTGGCCTTGGTTTTCTTGGTGGTTTCCTCCGGTTTATCAACGGCAACAACAACATCAGATGTCAAGAGCGAAGAGGCCTTGGGCTTGACGTTGTCCAGATCAACATCCTCAAACTCCACATCATCGAAATCGTCGTCACTGTCTTCACCATCACTCACTTCTTTGGTGTTGATCGTGGTGGTTTCAGGTGTTCGCTGGTCAACGTCCATATCAACGTTAATAACGAGAGGAGTTGTGGGCGTCGGTGTGGGGTCGTTATCAGATGTGAGGTTCACAATGTGTTGCTGGTATCCCTATGCATACCGGGGAGTCACAGTTTCAGCAGTGGAATCATCACCGAAAGAAAAATTCATCTTTGCATCTTCATTCTTGATTTTAGTGGATCGTTTTATCGAACGAGGAATCGATGATGGCACATCTGTCTTGTTCTTCCTGCGTTTGAGCGGTCGCTAAGTCTCTTCATCTTTGCTGGAGTTCCCCTTCCTCACAGCATCACGCACCATGCCAATGTATTCTTTGGGGAGTCCACTCATTGTGTGGAGAATGGCAGTCCTATCAGATCTCTCTAGCTCTGTGCTAATAACAAATTAACTTGATTGAAGTTGATGTTTGCCACTCGTGAAGTTGCTGTAGTTGTTCCATGAGCTTAGTCATCCGGTTAGGCCACGAAATTCTGCTACAATCCAAGCAAAAAATAATGGATCCTATGAGATTCGAACTCATGCATCTTACGATACTTGATCTTGAGTCAAGCGCCTTAAACCGCTCGGCCAAAGATCCAATTGTTGTGAAAGGAAAATATTGCAGTTCGTTGAGTTTAAGCACCGGTTATATTCTGACATAAACAGTGACTAAGCCAATTTACCCAAGCTTCAATATGTGTAGTTAATTTACTTGCTATTTGGATAGACATATGAAGTAATGTAAATGTAGTATTATAACAGAACAGAACAATATAACGAACTAATGTACAGAAAACTTGAAAACCCAGCAAACCCTATGAATGTTGCAAATAAATCAGAAGAAGGATGGACCACCCACTGTAGTACCATCACCTGTGATCTGAACAGCAAAGGCACCGGACTGGGCGTCGTCGAGAACCTTCCAAAGGGCGTCCTTGACGTTTTCAATGTTACTCTTTGGCTTTGTCTGCTTAGCTGGCTTAGCGGTGGCCTCGCTGTCCAGCTCCATCTGATCCTCGCCGTTGGCCTGGGCTTCGATGCGCAGCTGGTCAGCGTTTCTCTTAGCAATGTACTTCTTGTTTCTGATGATCTTCTTCATTCTCTTTGTTGAAAGAGTGTGAGTGGTCAACACACCTCTTGGGGTGGAACCTGTGTAGAGGGCGAGAGCGGTACTCTTTGGCAATCCGGAGGTGGAGAGAGGGGAGCCTCTTGGTGGAGCAACGAGACCTTGTCTGATTCTGGCAGCTCTCTTGCGGGCAAGAGACTGTCTCTTCTTAGCCTGGATCATTGTGTCCTTAGGACGGTTGATGGAGTTCTTGGATGGCATTTTGGCGTGATTCGGTGAGTGGTAGCCGGGTGGAGATAACACTTGTACTTCCCGAAAGTTCGTTATACCTTTGGAGGAGCTCAAACAGTG
>JAJLRQ010000172.1:0-51276 GCA_030567115.1 Petasospora euphorbiae
TGGGAGCTTGACTCTGGTCTTGTTCTCGTCTGGGTTGTGACCAATGACGATAACGTAGTTACCAGAGGTTCTACCAAGAGCACCTCTGTCACCTGGCTTCTCCTCAACGTTGGTTTTTTTAATGTTGATGAGCTGCTCGCGTAACATCGGCAGGTTCTCAGACCTGGGCAGTTAGCGGATGGCTGGCCTCCTGTGGGCAACGCCAACTTCCCACTACAACCATAAGCTAGTTGTGGACCGCACATTAGCGAGGTTGACCGGGAATCGAGTTATCTGTGCGCATTGAACTCTGACAGGACCTCTATGGACATGAAAGTGTCGATACAGCGCTCAATATCGTATTTCCGTAGCAGGGTTGGTGGGTGGTGACATACCCTGTGATACGAGATGAATATCTGATTGTATCGTGATTCAGTGCGAGTAGCAACCTTGCCCTCCGAGATCCGCATCATGCACTAAGACACAAATGCATTTCTGCAAGTACCCTGGTCTTACAATCTGCGATGACAACTTCCTACTTGAATCCGACAAGGATTAAATGGTGAGTTCCGCCTTCGACTACCTGACATGGCATCATGGAGCACCTGCCGTATCCATCCGCATCTGACTACGAGCCAACGACATTGCCTGTTCATACTGATGATGTATTACGTAGACCAATTCGTTGTGTCCGGCCTGCTGCCGGCCAACGCGACATAAGCACTTTTTGATGGACTCGTCCTAAGTTGGCACCCTGCACTATTAACTGGTCGCTACGCTGGTAGCATGCGTAGACAAGCTAAGGCACATAGTGAATATCCCCCCTTGGTGACTCCTGCCACGGTGTCTAGTCGTTTCACTCCACAGAACCTTCTGTCATCTGTTCGGTTCGAAAGGCTGCGTGCTGAGGCGAAGAACCACGTAGAATATTTCACCAATCAAGCGGCACGCCAATGCATCAAGGCTCGTTGCGCGCTCGCCTTGTACATAGAGGTGCATGTTGAGCCCCATCAGGCTAAAGTTAGAAGCTGAATATTGCATGTAGGGGGTCGGCGCAGCGTTTACGTCTTTCAGGGAGATTGGGAGCCACGAGGTTCACGCCTAACGAAATCAGCATGTGTGCTGGAAATGAGTAATTGGCATACCCGTTCCTTATCAGTGATCCTTCTTTGCAAGTGAACTTTCTTGAGGGTGAAATTGATGCGCGGTCTAGAGTGTTGACGCATATAACTTTCAATACGATGTCCACATCTCAGGAAATCGCAGCCTCGGGAGTGGAAGCGTACATCCATGCTGCATTACCTTGCATACTGATGTAATTAAAACTTCTCGTTCCACTTGCTCAGATGTTGTAACCTACGTGACGTGCGGGTGTACATGTCTTGTTTGGTGACGAGCTCCAGGTATCTCATAGCGTAGTTCCAGTGCTACTCAACTCCGCTAATGACTTGAAGCTAACGCTTCGTGTGCCAACAATCACAACTAGAAAACGCCCAGTTGATGTAGGTCATAAGTCGGCTCCAATCTGCTTCCAGAGCGCTAAACGAATGATCCAGCTGCGTATTCACCACTTTGCCAACATCTACTTCTGAGTGACGGCTGACCTTTCAAGGATGACGGCCGCAATTGATGTAGAGGAGCGTTGGTCTACACAGACTAGAGATGCGGTTCCACGCAGCCAACCTTTCGAAAAGTATTGAACGCTACTGCTGTCTTAACGCTCACGCGTGATACATGGCGTTTTATGACATGGATATACTGGAACATCTACTGGTACACTCTGCCCTGTTGTGCCACTGTCATCGTAAAAGCCAATAGTAAGTACTCCACATTGAGTTAGTCCTGTAGCTTAGGAGTTTTGAAGCGTCACGTTCACAATCTGAAGTAGTGACATCAGTAGAAGCCAGTTGTATATTCGTACCAACATTTTGGGGGTTAACGCAGGAAAGGATCAGGTTTTCTATAAAGATAGAGCGTACCATCCCAATTGGGCATGCCTTACTACGAATAAGTGCGCAACGTGCGTCATCCTTACATGGCAGCTTTGAAGTGGTGTAAGCTTGTTGCTACCACAACGAAGGGATTTTATATCAATCGTGATGGGATGTATGGTAGCAATAATATATAAGCAAACCTACGGATTAGATTAATTAGACTGTTCAAGTGAGCCGAGAGTGCCCTGTTAGTGCTTCTTTAATATAGAGTAAAGAATCGCGGAAAAAGACGGCCTGATACACCCCTCCCACCATGTAGACTTAGCATTCCGAATGGTAGACACGGCAGGGCTGGAATGTCAATCACTAAAGCTTCATGTCGAGTAGCGTTTTCCGACTCATAAACAAGCTGGTAATGGGCAACTAAATCGACCCGAAGTGATACAGATTCCCCGATCTGCATGACAAACCTGAAACATCGGCGCAACTGTGTGAGATATGCGTCGTACCTGTGCAGTATGCAGTACCACTGGCATCGCACAGCGCTCGATCATGCAGCCGGGATTCAAGTTCCAACCCTAACTTCCGGTGTTCAGAAGAGCACAGATCATTCCTGAACAAATAGCAGTTGATGCCTGCTTTATTTTTTTATTTTGACCCCCCCCCCCCCAAACTAGCCTCTATATGATGAGAGTCACTGTTAATCGACCTGACAGCGACTCGCTAGACCTTCTCGCTAGATGTTGTCGCTAGATGTTTTACAGCCGTAGCCTGCTCATGATCAATCTTACCCAAACTTTTCGCGGCAAACATGTGTCCAGATCCCTGTACTGCTCATTCAGTCAGTGACTTGCAACAGAGCTGCAGCTGAGTAAACGACACTCTGTCTTTGATGACGTCAAAACTGAGACGCTGCCCTCCAAGTTTTGAGAGATGGGCAGATCTTGTGATTTTACCGGATGGTGGGCGTGTCAGGTCCTCCACTGGTTTATAGACAACAGCGCGTCGCGGGAGGTCTCAACTCAAAAGTCTATACGCGTCTCGCATTACTAGGATCCCAAATGCTAAAAAAAGCTGAATTGCAGTAGTTGGTGCAAGTGAAGTCTTTTGCAAAGTACAAACGATCTAAAGGGGCTCATTGGGTAGATGATCATGGCAGATCGTGTCAACTCTGCTGAGCTATCACAGTCCGAAGGTATTTGGCTGGATTTGATTTGGGGTATAAGTTAAAGCAGCCAGATCCTTAGCAACATATCGAAGTCAACATGACATGGGACGGCTAATTCGAATCTGGGGAAGTTCTATGAAGAAGTTCAGAATGATGAAAGAAGTCAAAACGAAGTGGCCACGCCTATTAGAAGAATGAACAGGCAAACACCATGAGAAGACCGCTCATGAACCAGTCATTGCCAACAACGGCAGCTGCACCTTCGTACATCGAGACAGGCTTCAGTGTTGCAGTTGTGATAGCAGCTGTAGTGGCCGCAGCAGCACTTGTGTTGGCAGTTGAGGAACATTCCTGACCAACACAAGGGACAACACTGGTCAACGTGGTTGCAACGGTCAACGTGGAGTCAACATCAGCAGTAGAAGACAATGGGAAGTACGGTTTGTACTCAGAGATACCGGCAGATGTGGTTGAAGTCACAACAACCCCAGATGATAAAACAGTCTCGGAACAACCACCATCAACACAAGCTGTGACAGTAGCAACATCAGCGGATGTTACGTCATTTTCAGAGGACTCAGATAGGCCATCCAATGGACAGAATGTTGTATACTCGGTGACCACTCCAGCAGAGGTAGAACTGATCACAGTTACACCTGTGGTAACACCAGTCTCCAAGCAACTGTCATCAGAGCATGAAGTGATGGTTAGCACTGTTGTTGATGGCTTGGCATATTCAGTCGAGGACGTGAGAGGGCAGTAAGTGGTATACTCGGTGACAACACCACTGACTGTGGTGGTCACGAGAGTTACTCCAGTTGTCACCAAGGTCTCTGAACAGATATCATTGTAACAACTAGTGACAGGAAAAACAGTGGTGGATGCTCCAGTGAGTCCGTAAGTGGTAGTGCCAGTGACAATGGCGCCATCTGAAACAGACAAATACTCTGAAACGACACCGGTCTTGGTGAACTCAGAGCCATCCGCGTATGTTGTAGTGTACACTGGGTGTACAGCCTCTGAATACGTAGTGACACCAGTTACGACAGCACCATCAGACGCAGTTGTGATGTAGTGAGAGACAAATCCAGTTGATGCGATACCATCTGATCCAGTCACAGTGGTCAAGTAATCAGCTTCAATCGCATTAGTAGTTGTACCAGTAGCTAGATCACCTTCAAAGTCGGTGGTTGGGTAGAAAGATACAATTCCAGTCTCTGTTTCGCCATTATCATTGGTGTACGTGGTGGTATAAGGCAATGGGACAGACTCGGTAAGAGTTGTGACTCCGGTAGAAAACTCTCCATTGGAATCTGTTGTTGGGTAGAATGTTACAAGACCTGTCTGTGGGCCTCCTGTGGCAGTAAAAGTTGTCAAGTACTCCTCTGGGACTCTGGTTTCAGTGGTTGTAAGGGTGGAGGCACCAGAGGACTGGATGGAAGTTGGTTTAATGAAGTCAGATGAACCAAAGGCTAAGGTAGTTTTAGGGAGAGTGTTAGTAGTGGATGCACTGGTAGCAGCCTTAGATGTTGCAGTTCTGGTAATGAGTGAGGATGTCGAGGAAGCATTTACCAAAGTTGATGTGGTAATAGATGGACCAGTGGTTTCAGAGACAGAGTAACTTGAAGATTTGTGTGATTCTGTGACCTCGCTCGATGAAACACCGCTGGAATGAAGAGATGTACTAGCTGTCAAAGTCGTTTTGCCAGTAGAGGAGGTTTTCTCAGTGCCGGTACAAACGGTGGAGATACCAGTAGTCTCAATTTTGGTACTATCAGTAGTACCAGTTGTACCAGAAATTGTAGCAGTGCTAGAGTGGCTATCGGAGGTTTCAGTACTTTCAGTCTTGGTCGTAGTAATTGATGTATCAGTTACTGCAGTTTTTCCAGTAAAGTTTATCGTGCCAGTTGATTCAGAAGTGTCTATTGTGATAGGTGTGATAGAATGATCAGTGGTCTCAGTGGTCTGAGTACTAGTCGTAGATGTAGAAGAGCCCGTAGTTACTGTGGACTTACTGACAGTTGTATCATTCTCACTCTCTGAGCTAGTGGTTGCTGATGGTCCAGTGATTGTAGCGGTTTCTTTGCCAATGGTGGTTGACTTGGTAGTGGTGCTGGCAGAAGCATCAGTGCTGGTGGTGGCAGTGGTAGTACCAGTGCTGGTGCTTGTGCTGGAACTACCAGAGACTGAGGTGGTGTTATCGATAGTAGTTTTAGTTGTGGTGTCAATGGCTGTTGCTTGTGTACTTGTAGTAGCGTCAGTGGTAAACGTATCTGTTCCGCTGGAAGAAGCAAAAGTGGAGGAAGACATGCTTAACGTGCTTGATGTGGCAGACATATAGAATGTCGCTTCGTTGACACACTCACCGCTCAAGAAAACTTCCAAGTCATTACAATCAAATGGCATCACGACCCCGTACTCTCTGCAGTGGAAAGTAGTGGCGAACAAGCAGGCGCCCTTCTCAACGTTTATAGTTGCCTGGGCAGCAGATGAATCCTGGTAGAACTTGAGCGTCTCAATGTCACCGTTATCTATATTCTGGACAGTCCAAATGAAACGGGCGTAATCAACAGCACAGTAGTTGATCACAGCACTAATGCCAGAAGACTTCAAAAACTCGAACTCGTATGTGCCAATGAAAGAGCCTTCCTCGAGGTTCACCACGGCGCTGCTCTCAGTGTACTGGACTCCGTAGGTGTCGACGTCAAAGGCAGTAGCATGGACTGGCTCCAGGAATCTGAAGTAGTAGGTAACAGTGAAGTGTCTCTTAGGAACCCCGATCCAGCCGAACTAGGAGGTGGTATCCTCTGAGTGGACAACGTACGCAACTTCGTAGGGGTAGCCGCTCAACTCGGAGGTGTAGGAACCAGAAGTACAAACAGCTGTCTGGACAACTACCTCAGTAAGTGGGTAAGTGACAGTTTGGACTTCACCTGGAACGATAGACTGGGAAGAATCGGAACTAACTGCAGTGCTAGCGGTGTCAAGGGCGGCAGTCAGCTGAGCCCAAGAGCATGAAGCAAGAACAAACACGGACGAAAGCTTCATCTGTGTAGGAGATGTTGGTGTAGTGACGAGTTGTAGTACTCATTTATGAAAGATACCCACCTCATAGAGGATTCAAGTCATCCTTTTATACACGTCTCGGAACTTCATCATAGAGTACGAGCTCGGCGGCAAAGTCCCTTGTTGTGAGCTCAATACATGGCTTGTGCTCTGGGCGGCTGTCTCTCAGTGTCCAATCAGTGTCCAATCAGTGGACTCAGATGGCCCATATCGGCCCATGTTCAGCCTAAGCCTGCTACGTCTTAGTCCTTGTTGACGCGATTGTCGTTCATAGCTGGTGGAAAAGTTAGTACGTGGTGCATTTGTTTATCCTTTACCTGCTTGTCATGTGTCGTGGTCTATTCTGTGTGCTTTTTTTTATTGCGAGGCTCGGGGAATTCCGAGACGACTACCAGTGTCATACTACAGCTATGATAGCTGTCTACCGCGGACACGATACATCCCACCCAGGGCTCACATCTATAGGTTTAGTTGTTGAGTGTATTCTTGCTTCTCGAATAGCTGTGCCTCCAAGTTTGCCCGGTACTGAGGAGTCGGTTTACCACGTAAACCTTATGCTGACGCGTACCTGAACTACGTAAACAAACCAGCACAATGTCGATGCACGCTTTCTTATGTTCATACTCAACAGCTAACATTCCAATCCGAGATCGGAAAGGTGGGTCATCGTCGATGACTCTACTCCAGCTACACAACTCGAGCGCAATTGGTTCGCTGGTCAGCCATGCAATAAATTAAGCGCTGCAGCGGGCGCTTAAATACGCAGGCCACTGCAGGTTTCCCCGCCTCCCGCGTCGTAGCGCATTCGCTTCGCTTGTGTCTTTCCGCTTCGAGACAGCCTAAAGATAAGACATCTGTCAGACAGGAGAGCCGACACTCGTCTCTTTCAGTGTGCTCTTTCATTTGGTTGTGTACTCTAAAACACCAGTGTTTAGTATTTCACACCATGTGCGCTGACTGCCCTCTATCTGTTATGATCATGCAGCGCGTGAAATTGGGGGGGGGACCTTAACTCTGGCGGTAGAATTAACATGAGCTACATATAACAAGCTACCGATATAGCCACCAGTCATACCCTCGCCCGCTGCTTGTAGCCGAAGCCTGAGACATTCCAATGTGAGATTTTCATGCTCAGCTGCACTGGTATAGCTCAATATTGGTAAGGTTTAGCCGCTGTCAAGCCGAGAGAAACACCATACGGGGAGCACATGACCGGAGGTTGGAGTCGTCTCCTGGTACTGTCAGCAAGATCCAATAAGCAATCACCTAAATGCCTTTAGTCATTTCGGTCATTTTCTCATCTTCTATTATTGTAGACTAACTTCGCTACAAGCTGACAGCTTTTGATGTACCAGAAAGACACAGGAAGCTCAATGACAGTCTTCGAAACGTGCTACGTAAGGGCTGAAATATTCTCAAAGGTCATGATATATTAGCAAGCGAATTTGCTCACAAAAATACATGATAACACAAACTCAGTGGGTAGTTGAACATACCAGAACATACCAGTTGAAATGAGCGATAAAGTCCCGAAAATCTGGGTCTCGGTTTGAAAGTATAGCATCACAAACTCAGCGGCGGAAAAGCACTTCAAAAGTGAAAGGGTATAAGCAGCCCAGTAACGGAAACACCGAAGTCGATAGACCCGAAAGAGGCTGCAAAAGACAAGCGTGATATTAGCTTGGAGAAATAGCAAATTGAATCAAGAAAGTGAAAAGTATCAAGTATCAAAACAAGGCATAGGCCAAGACCATGGCGAAGCCTGTCAAGCCCCATCTTGTACCGGCAACAGCGGCAGCACCTTCGTACACAGATGCGATAGTTGTTGACTTAGACTCGACGCTCTGCGGTGTTGTGGTGATAGCCGCAGAAGCAGTTGGTGTAACAGAAGCCGGTGAAATAGTATTGGTCAAAGTGGTAGCAACAGTCAATGTGGAGTCAACTTCAGCAGGCTTATCTCCTGAGGACTTACCAGTCTCAGTTGTCAGTGGGCAGTATGTAGTGTACTCAGTGACAACACCAGCAGAGCTGGTGGTAAGAACAGTTAAACCGGTAGTGATAGCAGTCTCGGAACACTTGTTGTCCGAGCATGAGGTAATAGTGATGATGGTCTTGGATGGGTAGGCAGCACTGGTAGTAGAGCTCAATGGACAGTAAGTGGTGTACTCGGTAACTACTCCATTAGCCGTTGTGGTAACAACTGTGGCACCAGTGGTTACGGATGTAACGGAACATACACCACCAGAGCAAGACGTGATTGGCAAAATGGTGGTGGAAACACCAGTAAATCCGTATGTAGTAGTACCAGTAATTACATCGCCATCGGAGTTGGTAGTCAAATATTCAGAAACAATGCCTGTCTTGATGTTTCCAGCAGCATCGGTATAGGTCGTGGTGTACACTGGGTCAACAGACTCAGGGTATGTGGTGACACCAGTCGAAATAGCACCATCGTTACCGATTGTGGTGTAGTGAGAAACGAATCCAGTCTTAGTTACACCATCAGCGTCAGTGTACGTGGTAAGGTAATCACCTTCCTTAGGAATTGTTGTGGTACCAGTGATGAGATCACCGTCAGAGTCTGTGGTTGGATAGAAGGACACAATCCCCGTCTCTGTTTCACCATCGACGTTAGTATAAGTGGTCGTGTATGGAGTTGGAACAGATTCGGTTAAAGTTGTAGTACCCGTAGCGAAGTCACCATCAGAGTCTCTGGTAGAGTAGTAGGACACAAGGCCGGTCTGTGGTTTACCAGCTGTGGTGTAGGTAGTCAAGTACTCATCAGGAATGGATGCATAAGAGTCTGCATTATCTTCAATTGTATTTGTGAGAATGTAAGGAGTAACAGCTCTCTTAGCCAACATTTTCAACTTCTTACCATCTGGTGTGGTTACTGTGACGGTAACATCATCAGTGTATGGAGCGGCACTAGTAGCCTCTCCATAGATGGAAAAGATCAAATCAGAGGCTGAGTCAATAGCACTGTCATAGGAAGCGGAAAAAGAGGCATCCTCAATTGCCGTGGTTCCATCAGTAACCTCAGTGTCAATCAACCAGACACCGTTCGTGAAGAAGTAGGCAGTGCCATCATTAGATCCTTCAACTGAGACAGCTGTCCATGGTCCCAGTGTGCCTGGAATAGTGATGATCCAGTGTGGCTGGCCATCTAGCAAAGCACCAGTGATGGATGGAAGAATCTCAGCTGAAGTTGACGAGTCTGTTGAGCCGGAGGAGTCCGAGGAAGACGAAGTCATGATATTTGAGGAAATCGAGCTGGAAACGAATGAGTCTGTACCGGACGAAAGCGATGCAGATTCAGTAGCGGATACATCAGACGATGTGGAGCCAGAATCAGAGTCAGAAGCACCAGATGAGGCAGATTCACCCGAACTCATGCTCTCAGAAGCTGTAGAGGATAATGTTTCAGAACCTGACATGCTAGTAGATCCCGAAGCTGGGGAAGTTTCAGAGCTGGAACTCGAATCAGAGCCAGTAGAGGATGACTGAGTAGATGATGTTTCAGATGACTCTGACCCTGATGGTCCGGAGGAGGCACTAGAACTTGAACTAGCTGAACCGGAAGCATCGGACGTCGAAGCCGTGGATGATACAGAGTTGTCCATGGATCCCACTGGACCAGCAGTGTCACTTGAAGAGCTGGAAGACGTTGATTGAGAAACTGATGATGACGTAATTTCACTCTCAGTTGAGGAGGCTTCAGTAGATGAAGATGAGCCTGAAGAGCCTGACTCAGAAACTGTTGTTTCAGCGCCAGCTAAAGACGTTGTGGAGGACTCATTTGATGAAGCAGAAGTCGAAGAGCTCGTTGCTGTATATGGATAAACTGTGGCCTCATCAGTACAGGATACAAGATCTTTGAAATCACTAATACTGTCACAGACGAATGGCATGAAATCAAAGTATTCAGTACATTCCTCATCAGTGTCAATTGCACAAGTGCCTGATAAAGAGTTGGTGTCTGACAGAGATGATTCCTGGTAGAAAGTGAGCTGTTCAGAGTCTCCGTTGAAGGGGTTTGTAACAGCCCATGTGAAGCGCGCAGAGTTGATGGTGCAGTAATCAATAACAGAAGACGCCCAGATCGTAGAAGGCAAGACGGTGTCCTGGATGACAAAGTCGTAGGTAATGATTGCAGAGCCCTCATCGAGATTAACAATTGCACTTCCCCCTCTATACTTGAAACCCTGGAGATCGAGCTGGAAGTCGGTGAGGTCGTAGTCCTTCGTGAATCTGAAGTAGTAGGTCAAGGTGAAAAGCGTGTATGGACCAGTAGTCCCTGAGATTCCGGATGCTTCAAGAACATAAGCCAGTTCGTATGAGTATCCGGTCAGATCACTGGTGTACGAGTTCGAGATACAAGCGTCACTGAACACAGCTTCGGTGGTGAGTGGAGTGTTGACAAAAGTGTTCGATCCAATGATAGTTTCGATCTCAGTCGTAGTGGTGATCGAAGCTGTGGATGAAGAGCTAGTAGCAGAAGTGGCAAGGGAAGAAGTGCTGGCTGTTAATGGATAGACTGTAGCCGCATCAGTACAGGATACAAGATCTTTGAAATCACTAATACTGTCACAGACGAATGGCATGAAATCAAAGTATTCAGTACATTCCTCATCAGTGTCAATTGCACAAGTGCCTGATAAAGAGTTGGTGTCTGACAGAGATGATTCCTGGTAGAAAGTGAGCTGTTCAGAGTCTCCGTTGAAGGGGTTTGTAACAGCCCATGTGAAGCGCGCAGAGTTGATGGTGCAGTAATCAATAACAGAAGACGCCCAGATCGTAGAAGGCAAGACGGTGTCCTGGATGACAAAGTCGTAGGTAATGATTGCAGAGCCCTCATCGAGATTAACAATTGCACTTCCCCCTCTATACTTGAAACCCTGGAGATCG
Source organism: Petasospora euphorbiae (assembly GCA_030567115.1). Taxonomy (NCBI): domain Eukaryota; kingdom Fungi; phylum Ascomycota; class Saccharomycetes; order Phaffomycetales; family Wickerhamomycetaceae; genus Petasospora; species Petasospora euphorbiae. The sequence goes on from JAJLRQ010000172.1 coordinate 11,056, forward strand.
AGCTGGAAGTCGGTGAGGTCGTAGTCCTTCGTGAATCTGAAGTAGTAGGTCAAGGTGAAAAGCGTGTATGGACCAGTAGCCCCTGAGATTCCGGATGCTTCAAGCACGTAAGCCAGTTCGTATGAGTATCCGGTCAGATCACTGGTGTACGAGTGTGAGATACAAGCGTCACTGAACACAGCTTCGGTGGTGAGTGGAGTGCTGACATAAGTCTTGGAGCCAATGATAGTTTCCACCTCAGTCGTCGTGGATTCCTATGCTAGGGCAAGCTGCACCCAGGACAGCAAAGCGAGTGTGAACACAGATAGTAGTCTCATCTGTGTTATGGTATGGTTTGATGTGATACTCAGGAATAGACCTTTTCAACCCCCTTAACGGAGGGTGATGGTGAAGTTTATATACCATTCCATCCTCTGTGAGGAGGCAACGGGCGGCAGGGATTATGAAGTGGTCCATGTGTTGAGCGGGCTCAGACTGACCACTTCATGGGGTGTGTAGTGTAGACGTTGTACAAATATTGACTTGCTGTGATGGCCATCGAAGTATGAAGAGCTGGTTGTGGAGGCCTTGTTATCCTCTGTGTCTTGTCCCGTGTCTCTTGTCCTTGTTCAGGTCTGCGGCTAAATTTCGCGTCCGTGTTGTTGCTGTATGCTTCCCCGCATGACACAAGGGCGGTGGCAGAAGTGGACGGGACAAAAGTAGGCACAGCGGGTTAAAAGGCGCTGAACCGACAGGCGGGCAAGGCTTTAGCGAGCTGCAAGACTTAAAGGTATGTAACTGGAACACTGTGGATTTAACTACTTTGAAGATCTTCTATGTAATTTCGAACAATTCTTCAGCGTTGTGCTTCTGGATGGTGCGTGCTGATTTGTCCGAGTGGGTAAGGAGAGCCACATCCACCGGAGGATTCTCACAGCCTGGAACTTCTGCTTAGGAAAGATAGAGGCCAGCCTCCGAACTCGGTGGAATGGCAGGAACATACATGGATGCTTGTTCTACACACGAGCTTTCTTCTATCCAGTTTGAGATAGCTGTAACCGGGATCACTGAAAACCTTCGAATTGAGCTTACAAGCCCAAAGGTCAACCCGCGAACACTCTCAGAGGCTTGTATGTGCGGTCGGGGTGCTTACGCGAGGTAGCGCGTCATCCTTGATCAGTTTCATTTGGGTTATGAATTTAGGTGAGAAGTAGACAGCTCTTCAGGCAGCTTTGCTAGTTTTGAAGTAGCTGGTTGTGGGTATTCCACAAATTTGGCTACTGTTGCTCTCTGCATTGAGAAGTGCGTCCGGGATGAGGAGGACTTCTCTTTTGAGCGATCAATGGCTCATGTATACCCAATCAGTCACAGCAGTAGGAAAGCGACTCAGTGTCAGGCATTCACCAGGTACTAGTGATATCGGAGATTGCTACCACTGTTGACTATATATCAGTCATATTCTCTATGAGCTGGGCGCAGTGGATACAAATTAGGGGTTAGCGTCTCGGGGTTTGAAGAATTGGCGCGTAACACACTTTACGCGTTCAAGTGAACCCTGGCAAATGTCTCCGCTCTGCGTACTGGTCTTCCAACATCGTATTGGTGACACCCTTCACGATCCTTGCTTCACTTTATGAGATAAGCTGACGTCCTCATGAGTGGTGTTGATCGTGGCACACACGCCTCTGTGAGAACCCCTCAGTTCCTTCCTACACTCATACACAATGGCGATATTCAACTGAATGTGGTTCAAAAGAAACCTGACTATATGAATCTTATTACCATCAGTTTGGCTTGGTTACTGTAGCAGATGGACATTAGGTTCATCCCTTGAAGGAGTCAACACAGTGCCTCTTTCGGGTCACGGTTTCCATTAATCCATGTCGGTTGACGAATCAGCATGCGTCCTCAACTCTGCACTTTCACTGCTTACTCTTCTGTGCATTGAGTGTTGTCCATGTTTTAGCGCATTAATACGAAGTCGTTAGGCTTATTTTCCCTACGAGCAAGACTGCTCTCCACTATCAACGTCCAATGACCTTTCACGAGCAGGGATCGGTATGCGGACAGATGCCGACTGACAATCACCTTTGTATGCACATTGCTGCGCCAGCTCACTTCGCTAAAGCTTGAATTTAGTGCTTAACAGTCAAGACATACTACCAAAATGGAAAACGGGTTTCATGGAACATGGATGACCACTTTCATTGAGATATGAACACAGTTTTTTTTTGAGTACAGAATGTCGAAATGGGTTCAGCTGACGTCAGGTTGTCCGCTCAAAGAGAGTCAATACCGAATGCAGTATAGGCCAGAACGAGTGTGGAGCTAACCGTGGCCCAGTTGTGAACAGCAGCAGAAGCAACACCAACCGCTACCGCAGCTCCATGGTAAACAGATTCCATGGTGGTCGGTTTGGAAGGCCCAGTGGTGTCGGTGATAGCAACGACTGTGATTGTCGAGATATGAACAGCAGGGATCCCACTGGTAGGGAACTGTGTGGTAGCCAGAGTTGGGGTTGCATAGAATCCGCTCTCAAGAACATAACCATTGATGGACACAGCAGCAACAACAGACGTAGCAACCGTGTCAAAGCTTGGCCTTCCATCACATGATTTGATTATGTGATCATTGGGTATTATCGTCAGCTGCTATGCAATCCGCTGTCAGAGGACAATACATGGTGTACTTAGTCGCCAAAACGCCTATGATTGTGGTGATCACACTAACACCGGTGGTGATTGTAGTCTCGATACAATGCACTCAATACATGGCGTCTTTCCAAAACAGTGATGGGAACTCGGTGAATTCAGATGCTTTCCCCTGATCAACAACCTTCTGTGGGCGAACAGGACTGCTCACAGTTGGCATGGAGTCGATCAACTCGGCAGTGCTGTGGTGAACGACACTAGCAAGGACTTGTCCCCAGGGTAGTGTTACTGGAACGCAATGCTGTTTGTGGTCGAACTATTTTCAGTCTCAATAGTTGAAGTATCAGAATCTCTGGAGGGAATTACATCACCACCGACACCATTCACTCTAGTTGACAGCACGCTACTTCTTGTGAGCCTCTCTGTTTTAAATATCGGTCAGCTTCATCACGAATTGTATTAGTGAGCTGATACATGCGAATGAATCTCTTTCCCAGCCTCAATGGAACGGTGAATTCAGGATTGGGGATTATAAGTATGACGTCGATGGTGTATGGTGATGTGGCAGTTGCCCATCCCTCAATGGAGAACACCAAATCAGTATGATTATGAGCTATATCGACATCATAAGAGGATAACAGCCTACTGCTCTCCAAATATATCTGCTTGGCAATCTATTCAAGATCAAACCACACCGGTTGAAGTGATTTGTGCTGTTTAGGGCTCGTCCTTCGACAGAGACGGGTCACCAAGGACTCACCGCTGAGGGGATGGTTATCTGCCAATATGGCTGACCTTCTACCAGTTCTCCCTCTATGAGGGGTGTTTGTGCAATGTTGAAAGGCTTGTGAAAAACCTTGTAATGTTGGTTGATATGGTGATGTAAATTTGAGAAACGAGAACGATTGGATGGGACGACGATATTGAGATATGTCAGAGGATGGTTGGAGGTATGTGGAAGTCACGTTGGAGTTTGGCTCTTCGTTTGTGGTAGAATATCTAAGTTATCTGGAGCCAATCAGCATAATAACAGCAACAAACATTGCTCTTTTTAGTTTCGAAGGATGTGTCAAGCCTTTTATGTTTCTGTGCCTGCGTGTGTGTCTGGGGTGATGTCTGTGACAGTGGTGTCTAAGGTCCACTGCAACTTATGACGGTATTGCACCTTGACGCTGATACTGCTGCTTCTGAAACATTATTGAAAATGAAAGCATTCACCTTAGCAGTTGACACTTTCGATGAAGCTGTCTTTAACCAGGAGGCTATCGGGCTAGATACCGAAGTCGATGAAGGCTTCTGGATGGAAGTCATCGACGCGTCGGATCCAGCAACGCGCTGAATGACGAAGCAGAAAGTGGTGGAGAACCTGGTAAATATGACAAGAGATAAAAATATAGTTGTTATTTTATTGTCTTTGGATAATTGAGGATCATTGGGTGATATTTCTGTGTATCTCACTGACGATATAGTTCATAATGATGAGAATGGCATACTGGGTAAGGTACCTGGGCCATCGGGTGTTTGTGAGTCATTAGATGCACTGGCATCATCTGTCTAGTGTGATTTAGAGAACATTGAGGATGATTGTAATGATAATAATGAGGACAAAGTGGTGGATTCGGAGGAGGTTTGATGAAAACATTGCCTTGTCGGAACACTCACTAAAATTCTCCAGATCAGAACATTAGACGGCAGTTCAGTGTGATAGAACTTACATTCTGTTTCGCCGCCAACACAAACTAAGTTTTTTGAGTCTAACAGGAGTCAAATCTACTAACATCATTGTTTCTTAAGGTCCGAAGAAACACTCAAGCGACAAGGCACAAAAGTTCGACGCCAAAGAAGTAGAGATTCCGGCATAATCAAAACCTGGTGCAAGGCTATAATGGAGCCCTCTTTAAGGTTATCAATGGAACAAGAAAGCAATATTTGATTGTGGTGATGATATGGAATTCAGTAGCCTCTACAGGCTCCAGAGATCTGAAGAAGTACTATATGACGTTCTGTCTATAATCCGGGTCTCTAAAACTAGCCTTTGGTTCGTCATTGGCCTAACTAAGGCAAGGTCATAGGTGAACGAATATATCACAGAGGTGACTAAGCTGAAGGAGCACACATGTGGTAAAGTCATGCCCCCTGATGAGCTGCGCCGTGGTACTCAGTGATAGGTCTGATACGAGCGCAGCTTCTTGAGTAGTGGCTGCAAGAGTCCACAAACTCATCATTGGCGCCATGACTCAAAAAGCATGCTTCATTGGGGAGTTTACGGGCTGTAAAAGCTTTCAAGATAGGCTTATTGCGCCAAGTCGTTTTGTTGGCAACAGTACGGGTGTCTGTGCGTGCATTATAAAGCATTACTTCAAGGACGCTAGGGGTGACGATGTCTGAAACTTCAACTGGGAGACAGGCAGCGCCGAGTGGCCAGCAAGCTTGTTCATACCATGGGATGTTGGTTTCGAGTAGCAAGTTTGGCACTGCGGAATCAAACGCCAGAAGGGGGGGCTTTGCTCTTCAATAGTTGTGTGTGCTTTTTTTGCTTAACTGGCCCTGGTAATGAACCGGGTTGAAGGGTTTTGAATGGTTTTAGTTCAGCAGTTAGCTGGTGCTACAATAGCTTTAAAGCAGTGACTTATAAAGGATGTGGTTGGCTTCCCTTATATTTAATAGTTCGCTTTCAACACACAATGCTCAACAAGCACTGGTTCATCCCATGTCAGCACTTGCTTTGTCTCATCCTTCTCCACAATCGCATTCTTAGCCAGCTCGTTTGAGTAGTATGGCTTAATCGACTCGTCTGCCGTTCCAATCGTCACATGGATCATCTCATTTGCTACTTCTAACTCCAGCTTCTTGTCCGGGTGTAACTTATCCCTAAACTCCACTCCTTCACAGATAATGCACATCGCCTTCTCGTCCCATACGAGGCTTCTCATCTTGAAACTGGCTCGGATTGAATCCAGTGACTCCGAGTTATCCTTCTTCAATTGTGCAGTGGAGTTGTACTGTTTCCATAACTTCTTCTCACGCTCGGTTCCATGACGGGCCTGGAGACAGTGGCACGCTGTGATGTGGAATTCATCTTGGACTCTACCTGACTTCTGGAGTTTGCTGTATAGCGTTTCAGTGTCTGCGTTTTGTTGGAGTAGATGTTCAACGTGCGTGAGGACTGTGGAGACTGGGACATCAATGCTGTAGTACACTGGCGATTTGACCTTAGGCTTGGATGGTTCCTGTGTGGATTTGGTCTTTTCCTTCTTTGGTTTGGGAAAAAACTTGGTAAATGTAGGTTTAAAGTCGAGAGCTTTCTCAAACGAGGTCTTCAGGGCTTCGTCTGATGGGATCGCAGAGATCAGGAACGGATACTTCTCTTGCAGTTTCGTCAACATCAGCTTAGCATTTTGCAATGAAGAGTTGTCCTTCGAGACATCCATATCGATGATGAGATCAAACAACGAGTCTGGCTCCTTCGAGGGCTCACAAGGCTGGAATCTCCCAAGGAACCCCTTCATAATCTTTTCAACGTTACCAGGATCATCACTGGCAGCTTTAATAGACTGATGGTTATCACCACGTTTGAACACCCTCTCCCTCGTGACATCCCACAACTGTTTCTCCTTCGTGTCGTCCTTCACAAAGTTCAGCGCCACAAACTGTACAGTCGTACCAAAGGCCAGGTAGTCCTCTTTCAATCGGTTCACCGTATCGATAATCTGTTTTCTCTCCCTGAACTGATGGTTGTTTCTGTCCAGCACCACACACCTCTTCCCCAGCTTCAACTGCATCAGCCCTCTCTTGACGAACTCAGTAGGGCCTGATTTACCATTGGGTATGTCATCGTTGATAATAATACTCCAATCAGGCAGCAACTCGGTGACAGTCATAGCCGTTGTGGTCTTACCACACCCAATTGTGGCGATTGGAACCACGATCAACCTTGTGTTTTCGTCCAACGTCATCTTGTCCATAGCGGAATTAAGTGATTCCAACTCTTGGATTTTCTCATGTGACAGTATTTCCGAAGTGGACATTCCATATGACTCCAAGAATAGTTTCCTCAAATGAATTATACCGTATCCCTTCTGGAACTGGGCACACATCTCGGCATCGGCATCCAATAGTGGAATAACAAAATCGAGGTACTTGTTGGTAATGTACTTGTGCTTGGTGATTCTGATTTGAGAGCGTGACTTGCTTGTAATGTACTGCTTTGTCACCTCACGGAACTGTCTGTACATAAGGTAAGGCTCCTCGAACTTATACTTGAAGAAATAATCAGCCTTGTTCTGATGAAGTTTGCAGCGTATGACGAATCCCTCTGTCTCTCTACCGTTATATGAGCCGGTGGTGGCGTGCTCGGCCAGGATAGCTTGCAGTTCATCAACGGAGTCGACAGAGAATGAGTCAATCTTCTGGAACCCGTATTTCAAGGCAAAGGCGTCAACCTCTTCCACACTTTTTGTCTCAAAGATAGGTTTGTTCAGATTGAGTCCATGTAGGTACAGCCCAGCTCTCTCCGGCTCATACTCAACCACGTGCTCCTCAAACCCATCATCACATAGTTCAGCAACAGCAGTACATTGCATCTCCCACAGAATTTTGGCAAACTCCTCTTTCTTAACCCCAATCTTCTGCAATTGCCTCACCATCGCCTCCTCGCCAGCCACCGCGTGGTTCCTATCAATGTCCTTCCTCTCACCAAACGAGTGTTTCGAGCACACCAACAACGTACCGTCTTCCAGCCCTGCGAAGAACATGATGCACCCGTTCTCTTTCGCCATTACTTGGTATGGGCCCTCAGTTTTTGTTTTTAAGTATCTCCACTTTGTCATGGCCACTTCGTCAACATTGAAGAACTTGTCATATCCACGCACAGCTATGACATTGTCCGGCTGCAACGTGAACAGCCCACGTGCATGGGATGGTAATTGCACTTTTTCTGGTTTTGCATAGTCCCATTCGTTAAATTTCCAGGACGTAAGGGTTTTGGTAGCTCCAGACTTGGTTACTAGTGGGAAATCCTGTTTGAACGCTCTGCCACGTGGTTTGAGAGTGGTGGACTGCTCCAATTGCGCAAGCAGCTCCGGTGTTGTTGTAGGCTACCACTCAAATGTCGACATCTCTAGCTCTCTCACTGAAGTGGACTGTAATTGCATAACCAAATAAATATCTGAATTTATGTCTTCAGATGGTAAATTTTGACCAAGTTCCCGGCGCTGAGTACTCTGATATTTTTTGATTATGTAATCGTTTATGTCATATACATGATACTTCTCTTATAGCTACTTAATACGGGGGGATAAAGGTACAAAAGCCAAACTCCTCACAAACCGCTTTCCATCTTCTTCGCTAGGACGCCCCTCTTGTGCACCTCAATTCTTTCGTTGATCAGATAAATCGCCATCGAATTGCCCTGAACACTCCCAATAACTGTGATCTTCCTCTCGTCAACACCCTCCATTGGATCTGCAATGATGATATGAGTCCCCGAAATCTCCTTGATTTGCTTGATGTTCTTACCAGCTTTACCGATGATGTTCCCCACGTACTCATTGGGGATGTAGATGTCCTGCGTCACTGTTTGTTGCAGTGGTGAGATGTAGTGATGATGATGCGGTAGTGGTTGAGGGAAGTGATGTGGAGGGTTTCCATTCATGTTCATATTGGGTGTATTGTTCATGTTGGGTGTTATGCGTGTATGAGCTTTCTGTGGTTGTGGCTGCTGCTGCTGCTACTGCTGCTGTGGCTGTGGCTGCTATTGGTGGTGCTATTGCGAGTTCGGTGGGTGTGATCTCGTCGAGATGTTTGAGAATGATTGAATGAACTGCTGTGGGAGTTGGTTACTCCCGTATATTGTGTGTGGGGATGGATGGAGTGCATGCTGATGTTGCTGAGTTTGTAACTGTGGCTATGGTGGGAGGTGTGGATGTAATGGCAAAGATGGGTTCAGCACGGGGGCACTCATGCCGGAAATGGACGTGAACATCATAGGCTGAAGGGCCTTAGCTGGGTCATAAAAGATTGCCTTTGTGGTGACATTCGCCTTATGATCCGCCATAGTTTGAGCAATATAGTACACGGCAATATGGATAGCGTCGGCAACTCCCGTGATGGTGAGTACCCTGTCTGTAGAGTATGGAAGCGGGGATTGGGAGGCGTTGAGCTTGGAAGCTGAAGTCTCCTCAATCTCTCTAAACTTCGAGCCCTGTTTACCGATGACGTACCCGATCATCTGGTGCTGTATCAGAAGCTGTATTTGTATAGGGCGGGAGTGGGGTCCCGATGGTTGGTCCTCCTCTTCGCCCACCAGAGCTCTGGCGATGAGTCCAAAGGCCTTAGCCACCTGCTCCATCGGACCCATCACGTGCACGACTCTCTCCATGACCCCACGTATGTTCTCCGACACGTTGATCCTTGTACCAGAGCTCTACTTGATGTGATTTATCGTTTCGCCCCCCTTGCCCACTATCTGCCCAGCCTCTTTCACCTGGCATAGCATGCGCAGATGGGTATAGGTGGGGTCTTCTGATCTCCTTGCGCCGGTACTGCGCTTCAGAGCGTTCGACCTCTGCTACTCCCCCGTCTCAATCTCTATGCTTAGTGTACTTTCCCCTTCATCATCCGCATTTTCCAGGTTGTCATCCTCCTCCAGAGGCTCCGACTGCTCCACTTCCAAGGCCACGCGTTTGGGATGTTTGGACGTTGCTGTGCCCTCCTCCTCGTTCTTGCGCTTGAGCATCTTCGTTGTGGTCTGTGCAGCTGTTCAGTGTAACGTGTACAGTTCCTCAATGAGCCAAGTAGCAGCTGGAATCGACCAACTTTGACACCGTTTAAGCCTTCAATTCCCTAAGATTTACCACTGACAACTTGACCAAAGTACCAGCGTGCAGTGTCTGGAGTCTTCTATATAGGGAAATAATCGCGACGTCTTTGATTATGTAACTTATGACAAATGGCCAACGCATACGATGCCCAATTTTCTCATCAAAGAACTTTCTCTATCTTTGGTCCCCGTCTCTCGAGCCTCAGTGCTGTGGTATTCAAGGTTTCATAGAGATGGCAAAGAAGGGCAAGAAGGACAAAGATGCCAAGAAGGCTCGTGCGGAGGAGAAGAACAAGAAAGCACAGCAGAAGGCTGCTGTGAAGGACAAGAAGAAGGCTAAGAAGATGGGCGATGAGGATGATGACGACCTGGACATCGAGACAGTCTTGGAGCAATTCAAGCAGAAGCAGCAGGAGTTCGAGGCTGTGCACATTGAGACAGTTCAAAGACCTGGCCGCAGAATCAACGCTGCTATGTGCGCTAACCCAGTACATGGCAAGAGAGAGCTGTTGATCTTTGGTGGTGAGAACACAGTTGATGGAATCGCATCATTCTACAACGATCTCTTCACTTTCAACCTGGACACACACGGCTGGAAGAAAATCACATCACAGAACTCCCCAATGCCACGTTCTTCAGCTGCGATCGGTGCGCATCCGTCTGGTGTTGTGCTGATCCACGGTGGTGAGTTCTCCTCCCCAAAACAGAACACATTCTACCATTACTCAGATACATGGCTATTGGACTCCCAAAGCAAAGAGTGGACCAAGATTGAAGCTAAGAACGGACCTTCAGCCAGATCTGGTCACAGAATCGTGGTCTGGAAGAACTACTTCATCCTTCATGGTGGATTTAGGGATCTGGGCACCTCCACGGCATACCTCAACGACATATGGGTATTTGACATTACAAGTTATAAATGGACACAGCTGGAGTTCCCAGCAGCACACATTGTGCCAGATGCTCGCTCGGGTCATTCACTGATTCCACATGCCGACGGTGTTGTGCTGTGGGGTGGTTATTGCAAAGTGAAAGCCGGTAAGGGACTGCAAAAGGGTAAGATCCTCAACGATTGTTGGTTGCTGAAGATGAAATCTGACCTGTCAGCGTGCAGATGGGAGAGACGTAAGAAACAGGGATTCCAACCATCAGCGAGAGTAGGTTGCTCCATGGCACACCATAAGGGAAGAGGTGTCTTGTTTGGTGGTGTTTATGATTACGAGGAGACAGAGGAATCACTGGAGTCTCAGTTCTACAACGATCTATTCACGTATTCCACCGAGGCTAATAGATGGTACTCGCTGTCTCTCAGATCTGTCAAGAAGAAAAAACAGGAAAGAGTGAAGAAGCAGACTAGAGACGAGGATTTGGAGGAGATCTTGAATAATTTACTTAAGAAGGCCAACTTACACGACGATGACGAGGAGGATGCAGATGCTCAGGACATTGAGCTTGAGTTGGCAAAGATGGATGACGCTGAGGATGAAGAGGAGGACGAGGGCACTAAGTTGGAAGTTGAGGTCAGAAACCAATTGCCACACCCACGTTTCAATGCCTCTACTGCTGTTGTTGACGACACTTTGTTCATCTTCGGTGGTGTTTGGGAACTTGGTGAGAAAGACTATTCAATTGACTCGTTGTACTCTGTTGACCTGGCCAAGTTGGATGGTTTGAAGGTTTACTGGGAAGATCTAAGAGAGGTTGAGAGGGCCAAGGCCGAAGGGGATTCCGACGACGAGTTTGAGGACGACGATGACGATGACGACGATGATGAGGGTGATGATGACGATGAAACTACAGACCAGAAACTGGTTGCCGAGGAGGAGGAGGAGGAAGAGGAAGAACTAGAGGAAGAGGAGCCTGAGATCCCAGATCCTAGACCGTGGTTGCCACATCCACGTGCCTTCGAGACACTCAGAGCCTTCTACGTGCGTACTGGTGCTGAGTTCCTTGAATGGGCCATCTCAAACAACAGGGACGCTAGAGGTAAGCATCTTAAGAAGCATTCCTTCGATCTGTGTCAGGACAGATGGTGGGAGAGAAGAGAACAGATTCGTCTGGAGGAGGACAAATTAGAGGAGACTGGTGTCGGCGAGGTGGTTGAGAAAGACAGCACCAAGCCAGTGACCAAAAGAAGATAAACAAATATATCTGATGCAGCACACTTCTTACTAATTCAGGTATATTTGCTCGTTGTAGATAAGTGTAGGCTTGAAGGGGCGATATAAGCGGGAGGATTAATTTGCTCATATTTGCTGGAGAATGACCTCGCCCCGTATATAAATCTCGTCCAGCTGAATTAGACAGTTACTATACACAATAATCATATCTCTATCTGCTGAGAAACCTCAATGTCGTTCAAACTCCCACCTTTACCGTACTCCTACGATGCTCTCGAGCCTCAGGTCTCCTCCACCATCATGGAGATCCATCACTCCAAGCATCACCAAACGTACGTAAACAACCTCAACAACGCCTATGCGCAACTTTCCAGTGCTGTCTCCTCCAATGACATCCAGAAGCAGTTGTCTCTTCAGCAGGCCATCAAGTTCAACGGTGGTGGACACATCAACCACACTCTGTTCTGGGAGAATCTGGCCCCTAACGGTTCTGACTCTCAGGCTGGGGGACAGGAGCTGAAGGCCGCATTGGTTGCTCAGTATGGTTCGTTTGAGAAGTTTGAGACGAGCTTCCTGCAGCTGTTGCTCGGTATCCAAGGCTCCGGTTGGGGGTGGCTCGTCATGGATGAGGCTAGTGAAAGATTGGAGCTGTGTACGACTGCGAACCAGGACCCTGTCTTAAACAAGCGTGTGCTAATCGGAATTGACTTCTGGGAGCACGCTTACTACGTGCAGTACTATAATGATAAGGGCAGTTATGCCAAAGAAATCATGAAGGTGTTGAACTGGGAGTGTGCTGAAAAGAGATGGAAGGGCCAGTACCAGCTGAAGTTGTGAGGTCCCGTATAACTCTGTCAGGTATCAATAAATTAATAGGTCGTTCATTCAGTGTTCTGCAGTAATTATCACAGGTGATACTCATCGAAATAAATGAGGTTGTCGTCACCTTCTGCAGCTGTTGTCATGTAACTCGATGCGTCGAATATAGAGAATCTCTCCTCCATTCTCTCCTCCTTCATATCCACCACGCTCTGGAACGTGGACTTGTAACAGTCGAGCGAGACTTTCTCCATCTTGTCGTCGTACACGAGCACCTGACACAGCGATCTGATGTCGTTCTCAATGAGCTCCTCCGATGTGACTTGTGACTTGATAATGAACTGTAGGATCTCCTCTACTGTGCAGTAGTTCTTGTACGTGGCTCCATACAGCGGCAGCGTTTTCAAGTCCACATCGTTATCAAACACGTTTGGGAACGTCTTGGATGTGACATATCTCCAGATAATGGTGAGCAGCGACTCAACAAACTCTGAGTCCAGCTCACCATCCGTGAACCAAGGCCCACCGGTCACTTCGATCGAGGGCATGAGATGGTAGAGCATGTAGATCTTTCTGGTGGGGAACTTGACAGACTTCACGGACTTGATCATTCTTTGCGACTCCAGCGACTTGAGCGATCTCAGGACAACATGCTGATGCAAGTTTGTTCTTGCTTTGATCGTCTTGGTCCAGATACCCTCTCTGCCAGAGGCCTAAATGTAGGAGTACACCAGGGCCTCATCTGGGGACATGTTAGATTTACGCGCAGCCTCCTGAGTGTCCACGGCCTGGAACATGAGCTCACTGCCCTGCTTGACAAGCTTCAGCAGCTGCTGGTTCAAAAGCACCTGAGCAATCTCCATCAGCTCCTTGGAGTCTTCAACTCCAGCGAGTTTCCGCAGCTGTGGTTCTGTGAACAGAGTTCCTTCGTCCTCGAGCTGCATCGCCTCGTGCAGCTGACGTGCCTGTTCCTGCTGTGAAGCCATTGTTTTTTGTGTATGTTAATGTTATGTATGAGAGGAAGATGTAGAGGTGGGATTTGATTGGGTTGTAAGACCTTTCGAGTCTGGAAATTTGAGTGATTAAGAGGTTTGTGGTGGAGCTCTGAGAGATCAACAAGGAATTTTTTGCCGGATGATGAGCACCGGGGCTGCGTAACCAGATGCTTATGTCATTGCTTAGAAAATGGCAGCACTTCAAGTACAACGAGCTTAACGACTCCACTTTGTACACTGTTGGAGACGATATTGGAAGCCAGTACGCCCAGATGTCCTCCAGAAGACCCAAAGTTGTTGTGGTCCACAACGAGGAAGACAGCGATGACCAGTCAATCTCAGCCACAAGGCCACCATCCCGGGGCAAGGGCATTAAGAAACGGAATAAGTTGAAACTTGGCAATACTTTAACAGATGAGCCGATGGTGAGTGCAACAATGAACGTACGGTCCTGTAATCAAACACTAACCATGTTAGGATGACCTTGATGACATCCAAATTCCAATTAGAAAGCAGAAGAAGAAAGGGCTCACTGTGCCACTGTTCCAAGACATGGAGTAGAACAACGACACGATAGGGTACGACATGGATGCACTGAGGTTACTCAATCAATAGCATAAGAAGCTGGAGGAGAGTTTGAATGTGGATAATGAGGATGGACCAGTGGTGGTTGACCTCGGGCCGGAGCCGAAGATTGTAGAGCTCAGGGATGATGAGGAGGAAGATCAGCCTTTAAAGGCAACTACACCATCAGCACAGGAGTACATATCTCTTGATTCGCCTGTGGGTGATAACGAGCCAGATGACGATGTTGAGATGAATGAGCAGTCATACGTAGAGTTGGATGATGGTCGGTTGCCGCTGTCTGAAAGAGAGGCAGAGCTACAACGCAAGATGGTGGAAATGGATATCAAGGAATCGATGTATGACATTGAGATCTCTGACGACGAAGAGGCCAATGGCTGGGCTGAAGTTAAACTAAGGCAGGGACAGGGGCAAGGCAGCAACGCTGGCTTCAGCGCAAGTGTACAACCCACGTTGAACCTGCTCCAGGGAGAGACGTTTGAAGATCAGTTGCAACAGGTCAAGGGTGTCTTGACTGCCTTGGAAACTGAGGAGACGCAAATCAATGAAGATCTGGAACAGTTGAATATCAAGAATCAAAGATTCGAGGAACAGTTGGAGCAGCTGAAGCAGAGGCTAGCTGAGTTATGACTTCTACTGTTAGTGCTACTGCCACTGCAACGCGCATGTCGATGAAGGTTTGGAGCAGCCGATGCTTACTGGGTTAGAAGTGTTGGAAGTACTAATGTAACTGCTACTGTTACTGCTACATTCGTATAAATGAAGAGCTGGAGCAGCTTAAGATCAAGAACTATAATCTTGAGCAACGGTTGGAGCAGTTGCGGCCTCTACTAGTGCAACCACCGATAACACTGATGCTGGTACTAATACCAATAATCCCACCACTATCACTGATAAGAGTACTAATACCAATACTAATACTAATGCTAATACTAATAATAACAATAATACGAATAATAATACTAATAGGGTACTTTAGAATACTACCACTACCACCACCACCACCCTGACGTCACGGGCTGAAAAGTCCGCCTATTGCCGTACACTCCGCACACACCGCACACAGCTCTCGTCCCAATCTCAAACGGCACTATGACACACACAAACTCCCACAAACACTCACTACGTCCCCAGCACTGCATGCCATCGCCCTGTCCCCGCAGCCAATCAGAGGCCCACACGGCCGCAAAGGTGCCTCGCGAACTCCTGTACTTAACGGATGAGTCAGAGCACAGAGGGATCGCCAGAGTGAAAAACTGCGTGTATAAAGAGCGTAGTAGAGGTCGCTAACTCTTTCACTTAGCGGTGCAATCTCGATACGGCCTGCAATGATAAGAAGACCGCTATTTGCAACCACGATGACAAGCACCAGACTGTTCTCCTCCTCTGCGGTGAAAGCCTCCAAGATCCGCCACCTTGTGTCGATCTCTGAGCTCTCTGTGTCTGAGTTCGACACGCTTGTGTCCAAGGCCCTCAAGTTCAAGAGCATCATCAAGCAGGGGGACCAGGCGCAGATCCAGAAGAACCATGCGAAGCTTCTGGGCCAGACGGTGGCTCTCATCTTCTCCAAGAGATCCACCAGAACCAGAATCTCGTCCGAGGGTGCGTCTGCCTTCTTCGGTGCGCAGCCAATGTTCCTCGGCAAGGACGACATCCAGCTCGGTGTCAACGAGTCCCTGTACGACACCACCAAGGTGATCTCCTCGATGGTGTCCGCCATCTTTGCCCGTGTGAACTCACACTCTGAGATCCAGGAGCTCTGCAAGCACTCAGACGTGCCTATCATCAACTCGCTGTGTGACACCTACCACCCGCTGCAGGCCATCACCGACATCGCCACCATCAGAGAGGCCTTCCCTCAGGGCACCAAGGGGCTCAAGCTCGCGTGGATCGGAGACGCCAACAATGTCATTAACGACTTGCTCATCGCCTCGCTGAAAGAGGGCATCAACGTGTCCATCGCCACCCCACAAGGAATCGAGATGAGCGCTGAGATTGTGGACGTTGCCAGAGAGGTCTCTCAGGAGACAGGTGCCACCTTCCAATTGACCCACGACGCCATCGAGGCCGCTACAGATGCCGACATTCTGGTCACAGATACCTTCGTCTCCATGGGTGAGGAGGCCCAGACACAGCAGAAGCTGAAACAGTTTGCCGGGTTCCAGATCTCCAGCGAACACACGGCAGTTGCCAAACCAACGTGGAAGTTCATGCACTGTTTGCCTAGACACAAGGAGGAAGTCACGGACGAGGTGTTCTATTCAGATAACTCCATCGTGTTCCCAGAAGCTGAGAACAGACTTTACGCTGCCATCTCCGTGTTGGACACACTGGTGGTCAACAAGGGTGACTTCTCCAAGTGAGTTGGCTGAGGCAATATATATAGTTGAGCAGGGTCTGGATACCCTGTGAGCATCAGCATTACACGCACATTTGTATCACTATATTCATCATCATCGTAGTCATTTGCATAAACATTCAGGTTCACATCATCTCCACACTGGCTTGGAGGGAGGCATCCCGATCCGTTCACCCAACGAGGATCCAGCCCTCGACGAACTCAGCCTTGAACCACTCCGACTCCCAGCGGCCACTCTTGAAACACTTCTTTCCATGCTCAATCTCGACCCACCTCGTTCTACGAGTTCCCTTATCGGCGTTGGCTATGGCAACATTGATCTTCTTCTCGTCGATGGCTCATGACGCACAGGAGTTTGTGGGATCATCGAGTGTCTTTGGCTCAGTCCAACTCTGGATGGGATTACATCAGTCTGTGTGTCTCTGTTTGAAAAAGACGTCACTGGACGAGTAAGGCGTACCCCCAAACTCGATGTGGACCGTTGTGTGCCCAAACTTGATGGTGGTCTTGCCAATGCCGTGCGAGATATGGGTCTCGGGATACGTGATTTAGATAAATCATTTTGTGGGACATACGATGACAACACGGGGATCTTTGATGAATCAGACACATGGCGTCTCGGTAAGGGTGTCTCAGGGATCGGCGAAGATCCTTGCAGTAGTTGATTAAGGGTATCGTGGTGAACATCGGGAGATCTTCGAGGTGGCTGTGACAAACGAGCTGTGTTCTTCAGTTCTGGGATTTGCTTGAAGTCGACAGACAACGATGGATCCTTGATCTTTGATGGTGTCGTGTCTATGACGTTGTGTTTGGCACTGTCGGCTAGTATCCGATTATGATTATTCTGCTGTTGTTGCCTTGGGTGTTGCAGCTCCTCTGGTTTCCTTACTGATGTTGGATCGCTTTCGATGATGACCGTCTTTAGGTTCATCTTGCTGAACAACAGTTGGCCATATCGACTTTTCCTCTTGTCCTTCGCAGTTTCATCCACTGTCTTCTCGCCAGACACTTTCCTAGATCCTCCATTATCCAATGATAGTTTCTTGAAGTTCTGAGTAATGTCATCATCGACATCTCCCTTCCCTCTGCTCACTTCCTCGTTAAGCCTAGTCATGTACTCTTCTGGTATCTTTTCCTTCACCATGAGCCATGCATCCGCCAACTCAATACTCTTCTCCATCACACCAACATCGATAAGCTCCTCGTCGATGGCCTAGTTGATCAAGATGAACGTGTTCTCCACAATATCTGTGGTGTACTTCAATCTCTTGAAGACCTGGGACTTGAACACACTGTCATCTTCAAGGAGCTAGAGTTTGGAGAATTCCTTCTCAACATTGGTGATGAGAAACGACATCTCGGTGTTCAGGTAAGAGAATATCTCACTCCACCTCTTATCAACAAGTTCATACTTCAGATCCTGGACTTCATTCTGTAGATACTTCATCTCTTTACAAAGCGACTCATACTTCTCCTCCATCTTCTTCGTATCCGCTAAGTTGGTCTTCCCGTATCTCTTCTCAAAATCTTCAATTCTTAGTGGGATGAACTTCAAGCTAGCTTTAAGTGGGTCAACAACGTTCTTAAGTGCCAGATACTGTTCGTACAGTTCACTATCCATCTCGTTCAAGAGGGGGAGTCGTAACTGGTTCTTTTGTTGCAACAGCTTCTTCGTCAAGATCTCAAGGTTGAACTTCGGAGCGTGTCTCACTGGAGAACTGAAACGTTGCTCGTGTATCCTGAAACACCTCTTTAGGCAGTTTTCCAATTCCGTGTTGATCGAGTTCATGGTGATGTTGTAGATGTCATTGTATTCCACACCAACGTCAATTAGTGTCTTCAGGGGAACCAGCTGGTCTTTAATGGCCAGATTCGCCTCACTCAGCACGTCCAGCTTGTCAAAAATCGGAGTATCAGCAAGCGTCTCCATCTCCAGATTACTCTCCAGGAGATTGAGAGCCTGTAACACAATGGAATCCACACTCTCAACATTCCTGTATATCTCGTAGAAGGCCGGTTTCCCCTCACTGAGCCACTCAGCATCTTTAACGAGCTCCAGACTTTGCACGTCCTCGAATATCTCTCGTACTTTGGCTGTGTACGTTAACATCTCATCAACGAGGGTTTCCAGCTTCTCCAGGTCGAAGGGATCCAAGTGCGCAGCGGCTTTGAAGAAGTTGAAGTCAGTGTGAACTTTCAAGATCTCTGACAGCTTCGGTTTCATGTGGGTATTTGCTCTTCCTATTCGTAAATATTATCACAGGTTAAAGCCTCAAACCAAAGTCATAACAGCGTGCCTGTAACAGGCAGTTGACGTTTGTTTTTGTTTGTTTTTGTTTACCTTTTCCCTGTGTTGCTGACTAAGCGCATTGTGGCTGATTATGTCATCGGGCTTTGAGAGCACACACTACGTCTTCCCATACACAGTCATCAGATCATAAAATTGAATACATATTATATATAGTGAGTCAGAGGTATCACTTGGCCGTGTGGTGTTCCGGTTGCTTGTTCTGAGCGTGTGCGTCTTCAAAGGCCAAACCTTCGAGGTCGTGCTTTATCATCTCTTTCTTAATGAACTCCTCTGAGAAGTCATCCATCTCGTTCTCATCATTGTCCTTGTCCTTGTGTGTGTTCTTCTTCTTCTTGTCGTGATGTGCACTCTCGGAAGCCTTCTCCTCGTTCAAGAGCTTGAACAACGCAGAGTTTCTGTTGGCGTACAGTTCGACAAACTTACCAGTCTCGGCAACTTTACCGTCATACCCAAGGACAATGACCAGATCAGCCTTTCTGATTGTGGACAGGCGGTGGGCGATAGAGATCGAAGTGAGGTTTTCGTCTCTCATCAGCTTCTGCAATGTCAGGTTGATGGCGTACTCACTCTTACTGTCCAGTGCAGATGTAGCTTCATCCAAGATCAACACCGAAGGGTTTTTGATCAACGCTCTTGCGATGGAGATTCTTTGCTTTTGACCACCGGAGAGTAAGGCACCTCTCGGTCCAATAATGGTGTCGTATCCATCTGGGAATTTCTCGATGAAGTCGTGACAGTTGGCTTTTTTAGCGGCCTCGATGACCAGCTCTTCGGGAACGTTCTTGTGCTTAAGCCCAAAAGTGATGTTGTCACGGATGGTACCAGACATCAAAATTGGCTCTTGCTGAACAACACCTAAGTGTCTTCTCAAAGACTTGGCGTTGTACTTGGTGATATCCTTACCGTCAAGTAAGATCTCACCGTTTAGCGGATCATAGTATCTCAACATGAGCGATGTGATTGTCGATTTACCCCTACCTGAGGGACCCACAATGCACACGTTCGATCCTGCAGGAATTTTGAAAGAGAGGTCCTTAAAAATGGTCAACTTGGGTCTTGTTGGGTATGCAAAATTGACATTTTTAAACTCAATCTCACCCATAGGCTTCTGTCTCAATGGTAAACCCTTGGTTGGGTCAATCTTAGGATCTCTGTCAACGAGCTCAAACAATCTTGACGCAGCACCACTTCCCTTCATCAACTCAGAGTAGAATGAGGCAAGACCGAACATGGCACTGCCAGAGTGGTTGACATAGAGCATGAACGCAGCCAAGTCACCAACAGATAGCGAACCACTGGCAACGAGTTGAGCACCGTATGCCAAAATGACCAGGAAAGAGGCATCACTCATCATGTATGTACTGGAGTAGAAAGTAGCGTTCAGCTTAGCTTCACGCTTTCCGAGGTTGAACACCCTTCTGATAGCGTCGTTGTACTTTCCCAGCTCTTTCTGCTCAGCAACAAAAGACTGAATCGTCTTGATACCACTGAGCTGCTCTTCACCGACTTTGGTAAGGTTACCAGTAGCCTCCTGGATTCCTCTTGAGATCTTTCTCACTTTGGTACCAAAGATCAGCGTACCCACCAAAATGGCCGGAAGGAAGATGAACACTGCAGAGGCCAACTGCGCCGAGATCAAAAACATACTCGTAACACTAACGGCACCGGTGATTGCATGTTTAAACCCATCACTGATGTTCTGCGTCATTGACCTCGACACGACATATGCGTCAGAACCCAATCTGGAAATCAAATCACCGACTTTGTGTACATCGAAGAACTCAGCATCCTGACTCATCGTTCTCTTGATCACACTTGATCTGAGCCTGGCCACCAGTCGCTCACCGAGGATTCTCAGCATGATGATACGTCCGTAGTCTGCTGCAATTCCTAATAAGAGGAAAACTGCAAGGACGCTGACGAAGTTGTAAAGCGAGAGCCCATAAATGATATCCGGTATCTGTCCTTCAAAGACGTGCTTAGTTGCGTCCAATACAAGACCATAAGCCTTGGGCATCGTCATATTAACCAAGACGGAGATGAGCAGAAGTGTCAGAGCCAGTGAGAGCAGTTTCCAGTCTCTGAAGGCGAGCTTAACGAGTTTTCCTAGGTCTTTGAACACTGAATCCATCGGTGTATCATCTGCAGCGTTGGCTGGTTTGTGTGGGGTTGTTGTGTGGGTTGGTGGTTTTGCTGTGAGCTTCTCCGCTTCTTTGGCCTCAATAGCAGCTACCTTGGATGTTGTTCCCTTATCTGTGGGTGTTGAGTACAGTCGCTTATGTGTGAGGAGTGCACCACTGTTCCGAATCAGGTGCGTAATGATGGCGGAGTTTGGGTATGACTGCTTCAGGGTTGAGGCGCACAGTGGGTGTCTTACCGTATGTGATATTTCAGTACTCAAGCTTGTATAGCTCAAATATCGGATGGGGCCCATTTGTGGTATACTTGTACGTGATCCTCGTAGGAGAGAAGCCACGGGGCGCATGGGCAGCGCGTTGAGTCTCATCAAGGACATCGCTGTAAGGGTTTGCTGGGGACGGAAGTTGAGGCAGCGGATCAGTGACTCTGCGTGGAGGTATAGCCTGTGTATATGACAAGTACTTCACTCAGCTGTACCAATTCCACTCTGGGTTCCGGTGCTTTTCCCAGCTACTTTCAACGCCTACAATGTCCACGCACAAAGCATGAAATGGCGTAGGTTCCTCAGGGCCGAACATCGGAGCGTCCAGCCGGAGGAAAGTCGCGCGTAACTCTCGGTCCGAGCCGGAGTAACTGTGAGCACAGAGCGAGCCCACACTACGGAACTACGCGGCATTTGGCCATTACCTAACGAATATTTATCATAAGATTCATTTCTTTATACGTGTAGCAGATTGAGTGTGTTTTTTAGTTGTGTGTGTTATGTTCTCAGCAGCCAGCGGTGAGCAATCGATGCCCCGCTGTCGTGGCAGGTGGGAGACAAAACTCACTTCTGCAAGAGCACTGGGTCCTGAGCGACACCGTTCTCAATCTTGATCACCTTGGCCTCAGACTTACCACGGGCAAGGACCTTGGAGCTCTGGAGCTCAGCCTTGAGGGCGTTTCTGGTGGTGTCAGCAGCGATCTGCAAGTACTTGTTGAAACTGTAGGAAGTGGTTAGTATCTGTACACTGTGTTCAGATCGCAAAGCACGTCCAGCACCCGTGGGTTCAATAGACCCCGGATCAATGGCTGCTAAGAGCCCAATTGCGCCCGGATTTCCCACACAGGTGCTCGCGTAACGGTAATTGACACGTACGAGAAGCCGGCTTTTCTCCAGGTAGACATTTTGGTAGTGTTTGGTTGGTGAAATTACTCCTCCCAGAGGTGTCAGCATGGAGGTGTCTTTCGTTGGTTTTCTTTTTGGCCGAAACGCTGCGTTTTCATTTGGCGCGGTAGACTTCCCTATTGGGCGCGCGTCTCTGTAATTGTCGCGTACCAAACGATAAGCCCGTGCGCGCTAGCCGCCGCAAATTATTTTGGCGATGAGCTTCAACACGTCAAACCAACAACAGCACAGGACATTTGTGCACAAGAGGCCAGCGCTTCACCGCTAAAATGACTGTTTCGAGGGACCACTACTACCGTTTGGCGAGTGACGTCGAGCAGGAGCGTATCCAAGCCGCAGTTCAGCTCATCAATGAGCTCGAGCAGGCTAACAACGACGAAGAGTGGGAGTACGCTCTCAAGAGACTCGTCAAGGGGCTGTCCTCATCAAGAGCGTCAGCCAGACTCGGATTCTCCACGTGTCTCACGGAGATTGCCAACATGAGAATCACGCAGAAGAAGCTTACGGTCGAGCAGCTCGTCGAGCAGATCAACGACCACAACAAGGTTGCCAGCTCGATGAAGGGCCACGAGGAGCGCTCTGTTCTGTTCGGTAGACTCTTCGGTCTCCAGTGTCTCACAAACGCCAACTCTGGAATCTTCTCCGGTGAGACAGTTAACCCTCAGCACTTCAGATTGTTCATTGACAGCTTTGTCGAGCTCTCGTGCACCAAATCCTGGATTAGAGAGCCAGCCATGTTCAACGTCTATGAGCTTCTCAGATCTCTCTACCCAAGACTCTCTGAAGAGGATGTTCTCTACGTCTTCCAGAAGCTCGACGAGAACAACCTGTCGCTCACTACGGAAGGTCTTGCCGTTTACCTGGCTGTTCCTTCTCAGTTCAGAGCCGAGAAGCTGTCCTCAGTCCAGTTCACCAATCCTACATGGAAGAACACCGATCCACTGCACAAGTCCAACATTGCCTCGCTTTCCAAAGTTTTGAAAGATATTTCCACTGCAGATGACTCAAGCGAGGATAAGGCTAAAAATTCCAAACAGAAAGGTTCTTGGTCACCACGTCTGCACTTTGTGTGGTAGCTGATCGTTGCGGAGTTGTCTAAGCAGGACGATGCCACCGTTGACGAAGAAGTTGCCAACTCCAAAAAGAGAAAGAAATCGAGCGAGAAGAAGAGTAAGAAGTCCAAATCTTCAAGTTCTAAGACCGCCGTTGTTGAGTCTGAGTCCATCCAAGTGGCTGACTTCTGGAAGGTTGTTATTGATGAGAGTTTCTTCAGTGAAAAGGCCTCCCATGAGAGAAAGTATTGGGGCTTCGAGATCTTTGGTTTGTTCTTCCAGCAGGTTCAGCCAGAAACCATTCCTATCCTCTTCAGCCAAAACTTTGTCAGAACCTTGATCAACCAGACGTCTGACCAGAATCGTATGCTCAACAAGATCGCCAAGAAGACTCTCGCAGTCATCACCGAGACATGCAAGCAACAATCACAGAAATCTGTGCCAACACTCACTGCTCTCCTCACGGGTCCATACGGCAACCTCCATTTCGACAGACTGACCAAGTCTAAGACTATTGAATCCATTGTTGCCACCGATGCACCAAACTCACAGTTGTCCCAGTTGTTCATTGATGTTCTTTCCCGTGACGAATCCGATAAGGACACTCGTATCAAGAACTCCAAATGGGCCATTGATCAACTTCTCCACCTTGTTCGTGCTAAGAAGTCGATTTTGCAAAAATCAAGTGACCTAGAATGGATCGATGCGATTCTCAAATCACTGGTTGAGAGAGCATACATCAATTTCTCACCAAAGACGGACTCTGAAGAGATCGAACAAGACGAGGACCCAATCCCAGAATTTGCACAGGAAAGGCTTAACTCCATCATGTCCGATGTTATTTCCATTGAGCGTACCGATAACACAACGTGGTCATACAAGACTTTGCAATCCCTCTTGGAACTCGTCGAGAATGGTGCTTCCCCGCTATTCAACTTTGACGAGGAGTTGGAGGCCGTTAAGGCTAAGTCCTTAAAGATCCTCAAGAAGATCAGGGCAAAGAGAGAGAGTCAGCACGCTGATAACTCAAGATTGTTAGTTTTCGAGCTCTTGTTCTCTATGTGTGTTCTGCAGTTGTTCTCTGGTGATTCCGAGTCTGTAAACACACTGCAAGAATTGCAAGACTACTACTACGACTCCAAAAAAGAAGAACAAGAGGACCACGAAAAGGTTTTGGGAATCGTAGAGATTTTGTTGAATTTCCTGTCACAGAAGAGCTCGCTGTTGAAGAAAATGAGTCTGATCATCTGGGAAAACTGGTGTGACCAAGTTGATGCTGAAGGATTGCAGCTACTGTATGATGTTCTCTTAACTAAGGAGAACTCCGAGGGCCAACGAGCTTTGTTTGAAGGGGAAGATGAGTTTGTCGGAGAGAGTGAAGACGAAGATCATGAACACGATCATAGCCATAGCGAAGATGAGGAGAAGGAGGAGAGCGAGATTGAGAGCGAAAGCGAGAGTGATGAGTCTCTAGATGACGATGACGAGCAAGAGGACGGGAAGACATCCATTGAAGATGTTGAAAAGAAGACAAACATTGCCCTTGCTGAGGCCTTGCGTATCCCACATGATGGTGAAGTATTCCTCAGTTCCGATGACGAAGATGACTTCTCGGATGAGTCCATGGACGATGAACAAATGATGCTCATCGATGACCAGTTGTCCAAGATCTTCCAACAGCGTCGTGAGGCATTGGACACAGTACAAACTGGTAATAAGCGTAAAGAGGAGAAGATTTCCGCTAAGGAGTCTATCGTTTTGTTCAAGCACCGTATTGTGGACTTGCTGGAGTTGTATGTCAAGAAGTCACCACAGAGTCATTTGATCGTTGGCATGGTTGCTCCTTTGCTCAGTGCTTTGCATTTGACTTTGGACAAGGCTCTTGGTGTCAAGGTGCACAAGTTGCTGAAGAACAAGGTTTGTAAGACCAAGGTCTCTGATGTTTCTGATTTGAACAAGGAACAGTTGCTTGAGCAGCTGCAAAAGATCCTCAAGGATGTGTTGCGCACCTCGAACACCAACGACTTCAACCTCTCGAGTTCGCAGTGTTCTATCTTCATTGCAAAGCAGCTGATCCAGCTCGATGGGGAATGCGTTGACGAGGTTATTGACCTCTACGCTGATTTGATGAAGCAATGGTTCAAGAAGAGAAATGCTAGGGTCACTAGTTCCATCTTCTTTGACTTTATCAATTGGTTGAATTCAAAGAGAGGCACAGTGTCAAACTGAGAGAATGTTCATAGACGATGTGTTAAATACCAATACCTGTTCTACGATTAACTAGACTTGACCAGCTCAACTACTTCTTGTGAAAGCTGTTCCACCTCGGTCCTTGTAGCAGCTTCGGCATAGACTCTCACAGCGTCTTCCGTACCCGAAGCTCTAACGAAAGATCTTCCCTGGGAATACTTCTTCACAGCACCATCAATCAGCTCTTGAAGTCCCTTGGGCGAGGTGAGTTGTCTCTCTGCGTTAGTAGTCTTGAAAACGGTTCTATCAGGGACGATAACTTTAGCCAACTTGTTTGGCAAGTCAGTGTATGAGCTATCCCAGTCTTCTGGAGACCACCTCTTGATGGCAACCACGGCCAACACGGCTAGCAAATCAGAAACGGCGTCTCCGACAGTTTGGTTGATCAACTCTGACAACTTGATGAGTGCAATGATAGCACGCTGTTGGTCTGGAGACGATGGTTCAATTGATTTCAAAGTCTCAACAAAGACATCTGAGAAGAGAACTGTTCCGTGGCCATTGGCCTCAAAGTAAACACCAACGTCAAATTTAGCAGCCTCGTGGTGCAAATGTTTGACACCGGTTGGTGTGCACACAACTGGGCACTTGAGGACATCTGTGATATAATTGGTTGATGAACCATTAGCATAGGCGGTTTGGACAACACCGATCTGAGCACTGTCTCCCAGTCCAGCCTTGGAGACCAAATCCTTGATGAAGCCAGCCAAAAGTGTGGCGATCTTATCACCATCAAGCAAGTGGAACAACCCAGAGGCATCTGTGTAGTAGAACACCACTCTATCGGCATCACCATCGAATGAGGCATAGAGATCCAATGCCACCGGCGTGATCCCTTGTGGTAGCTTCTGGCCAGTCTTCACAAAGTCAGCACCGGAGTTGACATTGAGTGCTTCTGGGTCCTTGTAGTTGTTGTTGACGATAGTTGCATCGATTAGTCCAGACAATTGGCTGAAGAGTCTCTCAGCCTTTGGACCACCGATACCGTTGGCGGCGTCGATCGTGATCTTGATTGGATCAGCGACGTTCTCCTCCTCGCACAGAGTCTTGAAAGCGGTGGCAAGCTTGTCGTAGTAGCCCTCCTCTGTAGGAACACCGTAGCTGAGTGGTCCGTTCTCTGTGTTGATGGCTCTAACGAGGTAGTGCAATTGTGGAGTGGTGAGGAGGTGGAAGTTGCGGTAATTGGTGTTGAACACTTTCAAGCCGTCCAAAGTGGCCTCTGTGAGCGCTGGTCCGGAGTCTCTCGAGTCTCTGGCAATGATCACGTTTGCCTGTGTGTTCTCCAAGTCGATGTTCAAGTGTTGAGATAGCTTGAGGATCTCTGCCTCAATCTCATCAGCGGAATGGCAGTTGGCCAATGTGGTGGCGTAAGCTTCCCACGATTGCTCTAGCATCTCACCCTGAGGGTCCACCAATTTGACACCGTTGTCCTCTGGCGGGTTGTGAGAGGCAGTGATCATCACACCAATCGTCTGGCCATCGAGATACTTGGAGCGGAGGGCAGCCAACAGTCCAACAACGAACACCACGGAATCCAATGTCGATGCCTTAGTTCTGAAACCGGCAGTTCCATAGGCGAACTGGAGGTCTTTTGGCTTCTGATGAGCGCTGTAATACTCGGCCAATTGCTTCTTCAAGTCGAATGGCATTTCAATTGATCGATTTTTTCCTAGCAGTGGCGATTCTTTGCTCGATTGGGACCTCCTTTGATACTGTGAAGTTGAGAAACGTGGCAATGATTTCGATGAAAATGAAAACAGAGCGTGCTGTTTATGGTAACTTCCTGATTCGGCTTTTTTATATTTAATAATTTAATTACGTAAAACCATTCGAATAACTTTGCGACATTTAGATAATCCCTTAAAAAAGAAAAAAAACGCACTATGAACTACTCTTCTGCTCTCCAGCTTCGTTTATGGGGCAGTCTTTGCTGGTTTTGCAATGTTGCTGTTGCTGACGTGCCCTCATCACATGTTTTCAGCCAGTACTGTTCACATTTGCCTGTTGAAATGAGATCTCAGACCAGTTTATGAATTCAAGTGGGTTGTTTCAATACCGGCTTGGACCTGTGGGTAGCAGCTAAGGCCACTTATATGTGTGTGATTCTGGTTCGTTGATGAAACTTTAGCAGTCTGATGATTCCACTTGGCACTTGCTAATAATGCGGCCACTTTGAGAATGGTGACCATGGCGACATAATACCTGCTCTAGATGGGGTCCATGTGGTTTCGTGATTCAGCACTTAAGAAACAAAACACGTCGACCTACTCCACGTATTTTACAGTCTATAGCTTCTAGAAGTGTCTGGATCTCATCGAACGTCTCCAAACATTTATGTCGTGGAGTACTACTAATCGAGATAACTTCCTCACTTCAAATTCAATAGCCTGTGTTGTTCCAGAGGGCTGGAAGAGCCATCAAGCGAGTATCCTCTGTGGTCTATTTACCTTATCATTACACTTTATTCCATCAATCTTCTCATGTATATTCTGTCACATATATCCAGTTGGATCACTCCTCATCAGAATCCTCTTCAGCCTCCTCCAACCAGGCAACGTACTTAGCAGCATATTCGTTAGTCTGGTCACACTGAGCCCACCATTTCAAGATGTCCTCCTCTTCGGTGACCTCCTGGTCGTAAAGCACAGTCAAGACATGGAACATAATCTGCTTTCCGCTCTCCATCTTCCCTGTCTGTGTCTCCAACTCCTGCAACAAACTCAACTTATCGTCGTCGTCAAATACCTGACGCTTGAACAAAGGAGCCCATTGGTTGAAAACCTTGGCAGTGGCCTTCTTCACATCCAAAGTACCGGTCTCAACGAAATGCGAGACACGTTTGAGCAGGGCTGCAACAGTAACACTTCTGACCTCTTCATACGTAACGTTCATACTCATTCTCAAAGTGTTAAGCTCCAACAGCGCAGTGTCCAAGTCGTGGTTGTTCTCCACGGCACGTGACACAGTAGCCAAACCTTCCACTTCGAAACTCTCCTCATCATCCTCAAACTCAGTGACAATGCTTGTAGTGGAATATGTTCTTCTCTTCTTCTTGGTCTGTGTTGCTTCTCTGGACACGATACTGTCATCAGACAGAGCCAGCTCGCTCATCTGATACATCAACGAGTTCACTGGCTTGGACTCATCCTCGTCATCCTCAGTATCTGACTCGTAAATGAATCCAACACCCTGTGCTCCGACAACGGCGACATCATAAGAATTGTCATTCTCATCGTCGTTACTCTCGTCCTCATCCTCCTCGTCCTCATCCTCGAACGAGTCATCCCCGAAACTGTCATCGGTGTGCTTAACACGCTTAGCAGAAACTCTTACATCCTTCTCCACAACCTGGCCATCTGAAATAACAACATCGAATCCCAGCACGGCTCCTTTATCCAACTGACACCCCTTACCGATGCGGCAACCACTAGCAACAATAGCGTGATCAACGACGGACTGGTCCTCAATGATAGCGTTATCCCAAATATACGAGTTCGTGATCTTGATACCACTACCAATACGGCAGTTACGGCCAATAACAGAGTTCTCAATGTATGTGCCATCCCCAATCACAGTGTTGGATCCAATGGCCGTACATGCACCAATCTTACACGACTGCGCAAGGACAACATCACGCTCTTTATAAACGTGCTTTCCTTCGTACTGGTAGGATTGGGACTCCAGGAAGTTGGAGTCGGGGCAGATTGGGTAACACCATCTGGCAAGAATGTCTTGGGAAATGGCATCGTAAGTCTGCCAGCTCTCAACACGGGCAGCGTAGTCGTCTGTGATGTATGCGTAAATCGACTTCTTCAAGATGTCTGAGGACAGGATTCCCTTGACGAAATCACGGCGGAGGTACTGGTAGTCGAAGTTCTCCTGGAAAATAGCTGGGACCAACGGCGAGCATATATCAACGTGGCAGTCAATCAGGTCGTTTCTCACAACAAACTCATCAACATCCTCGAGAAGCTCAGGGTCAATGTCGATGGAGGACTTGGACCCATCAGCTGGAGGAATGTCCTTGTAGTAGATGCACCTGTTGGTCTTTGCATCCAGGATGAAAGCAGCTGGCTCGGCGTGCGAACGTGTTCTGTGCAAAGAGGATGCCTGGGTCAGTACCATAGTGGCGATGTGATCTCTGTCCTGGGCCTTGCGTGCCTTGTGAGCCTCCATCACCTTCTCGAACTGGATATTCGTCACCACGTCTCCGGAAACGAGCAGGAAGTCGCCAGTGATCAGACCCCTGTTGTCCAAATCTCTCATGGCATCACCCACGGATCTCGATTCGAGCGTCATGATAGTTTGGATCTTGAACGGGGACACTGGAGAGCTCCACTTGGACTGCTCGATGTACTCCTGGATCTGATCAGCGTGCGAACAGCACATCAGGTAAACTTCGTCGACCCCGGCCTTGGCCAGGAACTCCAGTGTGTACTCAAGCAATGGCACGTTGGCCAACGGAAGCAAACAACGCGGCTTCACAGAGGTGAGGGGCATAAAACGGGTCTCGAAGGAGTCTGTCAGGACGATGGCCTGAAGACGCTCATCCTTCACCACCTCTTTCTGCTTCTTAACTTTTGGTGGCATTTCCGGTGCTTTTGCTCTGATAGTGCCGCAATCTGCTCTGTGTAACTTAAACAAACGACACTGCAGCAATCGTAAAGATCAACAACTGAACTGAACTTTTAAATGGGCCGTAACCTTCAACTGAGGCATCGGTGACACTCAGCGTGCGCGCCGTGATTTTTTCGAGGGCTGCCCCGAGGCCGGGTAACCCAAAGTCCCTGTTTTGTAAGGGCTGTTACAGAACTACCCATCAAACGGCGTGAGATTTGCTACTAAACACTCAAAAGCTGGCAATTATTGAAGGCTGTTCACCTTCATCCTTGTGCGCCCAGAGAGAGCCAAAAAAAAAAATAAGAATGGGAATGTGTGTGGAAAGAATTGTGCTCGAGGTGGGGATTGAACCCACGACGATCGCGTTACTCGTGACATTTGCACAACGTCAAAACTTTTGCCGCTATAAGCACGAGGCTCTAACCACTGAGCTACACGAGCGCATTCTTAATCCGGTTATTGGCGTGCATCGACCACATCATGTGTTTGCTTTGTCAGCAATTGAAGTGTATTACATAATGTCGATGGTGTGATACTTGTCAATTAATGTACGCTAAAGTGCTGTATGGTGTAGTCAAGTACAGTTTTGAGATATGTCGTGATAGTTTTGTTATCATCATCAGCATCCCATTACATCTAAATACAATTTGCTCAGGCAAAGTGAATACCAACCTGCTGGAAGGCATAGAGAAGTTTCAAGAAATCGTTCTGGTCACACTTGTTGGCTCTCTTCTCTCCCAAACCGGTCTCTGTGAGCACCTGCTCAACCTTGGCTCTTACAATGTCACCGTACTTACCACCCTTCTTACCCTTGATGTCGTCATCGTCCTCAATAATAGCGTCGCCATCATTAGCGGCGAGCCATGTCTTGTAGTTCTTCTCCAGCAACTGCAAAACACTGGTGGTCTTGAAGGATGCGGAGATGGTCTTGTTCTTTCTCGTGAAGACGATTCTCAAAAGACCGTCCCATTGGTTGAAGTCCACTTGTGGTCTAGGTGTCTTGACTTCGATACGCACAACGGACGACTCAACTTTTGGTGGAGGTCTGAAGTTGTTCTTACCAACTTTCATGATATGCGTAACGTTGGCCCACATCTGCACATTGGCAGAGAGACGGTTGTAGAGTTGGTCACCTGGTCTGGCAACGAGTGTCAACGCAAACTCACGCTGGAACATGAGAATCGAAACCCTTGGTGGCTTTGGCTGGGCCAGAAGCTTGAACACCAAAGGCGACGAGATCTGATAAGGTGTGTTCGAGATGCAGATGTCGAAATAGGGCAGCTCGGTCTTCATGAAATCACCGAGCAAGATCTCTAGCTTCTTCTCGCCTGGTGTGCCGTGGACACGCTTGGTCAACTCAGCACCCATACGAGGATCCATCTCAACAGCAACAACCTTACGTGCCTGCTCCAAGATACGCACTGTCAAGTTACCAGTACCGGGACCGATTTCGAGCACTGTGTCTGATGGTTTGATTTGGGCCTTGTCGACAATACCCTGTGCAATCATAGGGTTTTTAAGAATATGCTGACCGAGGTCTGTGTTGAACTTGAAGACAGACTTCATGTGTCTCTCAGCAGCCACCTGCGGCTCGGATGTTGAGGAGTATTTCTTAGCCTTTGGAGCCTTGCCCATCTTGCAAACGTCTGATATGTGATAATTAGAGTGCAACCCTCAGTCTGAAAGCTCTGTGTAAGAAAAGATTGTAAGATATGGCAGATGCGAGGATGAAGTGCAGAAAAAAAAATTGGCATCGCATTTGATTGCGTAAGTGATGAGTAAGCGCTGGTTGGCGCAACATCGTGGCATACCCTCCACTGACTTCTACATCATTGTAACCGCTTTGCAACGAATTTAAGAGTGTAATTCTCATCTTATAGAGAGGTCTCTCTTCATTGACCATCATATGCCTTCAGAATGTCCAAAATCTGGCCTCTGAAGCCTTCCAAGAGAGTCTTGATACACTCATTCTTCGCTGGAGCGTCGTGCTTCTCGTGCTTCTTAGTCTTCACACTGGCTGTGTCATCATCTTCATCCTCTGCTTCACTGTCCATGTCGATAATATCATTCTCGTTGATTCCGAAATCCGAGGACTGGAATATCTCAATGTTATTGATTGCATCCCAGTTGTCGTCTATGAGGTTTGTAGACTTCTTTTGCTATTGAGCCATCTTCTTCTTGTAATCCTCGTGTTGTTTCTTAACCTTGTTGACAATCAGATCCACCTCTTCCAAAATCTCAGTAGTGTCAAACTCACCGCTCTCAAATATCTTCTGGAAGTCAATGCGGTTTTTGTCATCCAGAGCCGTTGATTTGGCATTTCTCAAGAACTTTAAGATGTCGTTAATCCAGCCAATGAGCTTATCAAAGAACCCATCCTTATCGTTCAGATACACGTCGTGAACAAACTTGTAGAAGCTGTCCTCGTGTTTGTTTAGTACCTTCATGATTTCCTCAACAATCTTTGAAGTATCCGTGGTGTAAATCTCATGCGTCAACCGATCAAGCAAAATCACAAGATCATCCATGAAGTTCTCAAAGCTCTTGAAGGCAACGTCAACGTGTGCAGTGGAGAGCAGGTTAACTAGCGGCTGGTAAAACATGGTGAATACCTCTCTTAAGATTAGTGTAAGCTCCGGCTCACTCCATAGTTGTTGCATGATCTCCTTATCCCTGTTACGGACGTACATTTTGAACAATGATTTGAGGTTGGAGTACAACTCCAGCTTCTCATGGTTGACCATCTCCATTTCCTCTGGTGATTCTTCCGACTTCTTTAATTTTTTGTATTCGTTGTATGACTCAAACACCTTACCAACAAGCTCCTCATCAACGTGGGAGTGAGATTCCAACTTAGGTGAGATGATCAAAGTTAACAACAGATCAACTTGCAGGTCCTTTGCCTCCTGTTTGATCTCCTATATCAGATCGTAACTTGGTGACTGAAAGACATAGAATTTCAGCCTCTTTATGATCTCCTCCTGTTCGATCTTATTTTCCAACTCTGTGATCACCTTACTCTGAGACCTAATGTCGTCAGATAGAATTCCGTAGAATAGGGTCTGAAGCAAAGATTTACCACCGAATGGGCTCGCCATTAGTAAGTCAATCATGGTCTTGATGATACTCATTGGGTTCGTAAATCTGAGAATGTTGATCATCAGAGAGTATGGCATAAGCTTGTGTAAGCGACGTACCTGAGAGTAGAACTCATACGATCCATCAGTTCCAAGGAACATCTAGTATATAGTGGCTGCAATCTCAACTTTAGACCAGTCCAGGAAGTTCTTCAACATTGGTGATAGCTCTGTGATGTGTTCTTTGGTTTTGATCTCTCTGAATACCTCGAGAATGCCATTATCGGACTCTAGAAGTTTGGCACGCAATGGCAAAGACTCCTTTTTCATGTCGTTGATCTTGGCGTAGGCTTCACGCTGAAACTTGACCTGGTTCAGGAGTAATAACAAATCCAGGTTTTCACGAATCTTCACGTCAATTTCATCTTCTCTAGTCAATTGCATGATCTTACCCTTGAACAAGAATTCCTTCACGAGCTCTGAGTGGGATAGTTCAGGATCTCTGAGAAGCTCACGAAGATATGCCCTGAGTCCAACACGGGTCTTCTCACGAGGAAGTTTGTTCTCAATGTCTTTGCCACTGGTGGATGGTGGTGTTGTGGACGATGATGACGACGATGACGGTGGAGGTGACGTTCTATCATTCTGGTCACTCTCTTTCTCCTTGGCCTTCTTTTCTGCAAATGGGGACCACTGCTTTGGCGATTTGAAGAACGATTTGGCAGGAGACTTCGGTGAGCTGCTGAAAAATTTGGAAGCGGATTTGAGCGTCGGTGTCTTGGGTGGCTCGTTTGTCTCCAACTTCAGGTCCTGGAAAAGACTTGATAGGTTCTTCTTAATCTCCTCGTCGTGCTTCATATTCTGTTTCATTTCTTGCTCTTCATCTTCGTCCAACTCTTCGACATCTTCTTCAGCGTCCTCGCTCGATCCACCAAAGTTGATCATGGACTTGACTTTGGACGGTAGTTTGGGGAGCTACTTGCCTGGGTACTTCTTCTTCAAGCTTTGATGCAGCTCCTTGAACTCTGAGTAACTTCTTGTAACTGTGACCTTTTCGCTCTCTGGTAGGTCCACAGAAGTTTGAACAATAAATTCGTAATGTGTTTCATGTGCCTTTGTCAAGTTAAGCCCACTCAAAAACTTGTTGTTCGCCTTTTTGACTCTTCGTACACCGGCCACATTGACACTGATTCCGTTGATGAAGACGCCCTTGGACAGATGGTCCTGCAGTATCTCCTTCGAAGGAAAGAGCAGTTTTTGAATTCGCTTACTCTCCACTTCCTGGTCTCCTTTGATCTCAAACTTGTCGTGCCCATAGTAGGCAAGCTCATTCTGCGTACCGATGCCAGAGTTGTACATCATCACAAGCATTTTCTGTAATTTAACACCCATCTTTCGACGCTTTGTCAGCTCGTCTCTGTCCATAGACTCACTGAGTGACATTCCGAGGAAATGTTCGTAGAAAACCTGCACTTTCTTCACCCAGAACTCGTTGTAGTCCTGCTGCTCCAGCGAGATGAACGGTAGCGTCAACACAAAGCGTGAGAAGAAGTACTTCATAAGCGGGAATTCCGACGAGATGGCGACATCGCTAGACACCTACTAGCTAGACTATGGGGTGGACTTCTTCTTGAGTGAGTGTTGAACCTTAGTAGCCTTTGACGATGGGGCCTGTCTGGGGTCCTCGGCTGTGAAGGGGAAACCAAAGCGGCGGAGAGCGAGCGGATCGTTGAAGTGCTGGAGCTCCTCCTCAAGCTACAGTTTGATGAGCTCTCGCTTGAGGTAGTGTTCCTGTGTCGGTGTCAGCTCCATCATTACCTGTTGCGAGTTGTATCCTTCTATGTCTGATACGACCTGCTTCAATCTGTTGAGTTTACATTGCAATTGCTCCATCTTGACGATGCCAGCGGTGATTATTCGAGACTTCGGAGCGCGGGGAGGCTGGGGACTGGAGACTGTGGACCTGGAAAAAGACAATAAACCCGGCTTGTGAAGAACAGATAAAGTTTAAGCGACCCACCGGTGATTGCCGGAGATCTTCCGCTAACTACGAGAAATAGCTGTAATCTAATTTCAAGGTTCGTTCAAAGTCATGACTCTCTATATCGTAATAATTCTATCAATTGTAATCTCCCTCATCTCTCATTGCCTGCTTTCTAAGCTTGTCCTAGGCCTTGAGAAACATTGTAGCCTCATTCATCTCTCTGTTCGTGCTCATATCCGTCACTTCAATAATTATCCTCTTACCTTTCTCCTTCTTTCCCTTCAAGGCACAGTCTTTGAATATCCTCTTGAATGGCATACAGTTTATCAGTCCTCCTTCAAACGCACAGTTGTGTTGCGTTAGAGACCGTAGCACACAGTCATCCTCGTTTACGCGTTCTTGTAGCTGGAATACGCTGTCCAGTTCATTCTTGTGTATCACAGGGGTTGGTGGGGCCATTATATATAGCGAGCGTGGGGTAAAGCTGGTATAGATGAGCTTTTGAATGTACACTCAAATGAGTTCTTTACGGTACAGAGACTTCGGGAGATGAACAGTACAAGTATTCTGGTAAGGCCACGACCTCAAGGCCTGAATTGACAAAAAAATAATGATTTCGCCCAGGATCGAACTGGGGACGTTCTGCGTGTTAAGCAGATGCCATAACCAACTAGACCACGAAACCATTTGGATGTTGTCCTGAAACTACCCTCTTTTGCAACTTCGTACATACTAATTGCTGCACAAATATACGTATTTGAAATTTAAGGCCTCTGACCAGGGTTTGAAGTTAGTTTTGTAAAACAAAGCGTATGTCACTGTATATTTGTGAGATCATCATTTTAGAAAGAAGCAAGATCCGATACTGCGGGATGAACAGTTGGCTTCGGAGATAGAGCATCAGCCATGAGCGGACTTCTTTAGGTACGTTGTTAAAGACAGAGAGACGTCCGATGGATTGCGGGCTGCCTAGCACTGCAGATAACTCAACTACATTTGTTGGCTTATTTCATAGTAGTTCTGGACAACTGTTACGAAAACTATCTGAAGGTCTTCTATAAAACTGGCAGAGAAACGTATGTTGGTTCTCAACTCGGCAAGAGTCAGATGTGGAATTTGCTGTAGTTGTGTTGATTATGGTTGACTGTTTGAGCGGATCAGTGTCCGCCTGTCAATTCATGCATGCTTCTATCGTTTCCCAACAAGTTTTCTGGATCCCAATAAGGGTCGTGTCTTAGTCGTATGGCCTTGTTACGCTTGTTGATGTACCCAACCGCACATCGAAGCCAAATCTATATGCAACATTTCAATTTGAGGGACAGTGATCACAAATATAGTCAGCACGATTCGCAATCGGTCTCATGTTGTGATATCGTAACGTTCACTATGATGTCCTGGCTCTTCAGGTAGAATTCAATTCGGACCTCTTCATGCATCGTAGCTGGCTTTTTAGTCGTGCCTGTGAGGCGTTCCGGTTGCGCGACTCTACAACGTATATCTAACGTGCCTGCATGACGAAGCTGGCTTTTTTTCTGGGACAAGGCACGGTCTGCCTCTTGTCGCCTTGCAAATGATCGGCTGGCACTGAGCAAGGCTGTGGCGCCAATTAGTTGTATATAACATGTAGACAAATACGCGCCATAAAACCATGTGTTGTATCTCTCAGGCAGCATATGCCATGCGCAAGACTACATTATGGGCATGCCTATGAGGTTTAGGCCAGATGTATTATTTAGTCTTTCGCTCACTAGTTGGGCGCGAGTGCGGGTGGTCCATTTTGTGTGGCTTGGCTCGTGACCTCAGTGCCGAGGTGAGCTTTGGGTAATTGGGTAATCTGGCGGCTGCGTGGTGGTGGGTAAAACTGTCGCTCGCATACTGCAGTGTGGCTGCACAAAAATTACCCTAGTGGCGGTCGCCCACCGTGGAAAGCTCGTTCAAACTAGCTTCTGAACCCACCCTTGTTTCAATTCCGCAATTGCGAGGGAATCTATTAAAGCTGCTACTCCGCGCTCCCTTACTGGTATGACTTCAACCGCTAAACGTCATATCTGACGCCCATTGAATCGTGATTTGTTATATGTCCACGCACAAGGAGATAATGCAGTCCAATGCCACCCCGGAGACTGACTCCAAGTCTCTCCACCAAGAACATTACAGTTCTGTCAGCGCGGACCACAAGCAAGAACTTGGCATATCAACGGAGGACACTCCGCTCACGGACCTCAGTGACGACTCCACAATCAAACTAAAGTCCACTGATAGCGACAGCGACGGCGCACCTGTGAAATCTTGTCAGCTTGGAGCTATCAACAAGTATTACAGCGCTCTTCGACCTGAGTACTTGGAGTATTTTCTCAACAAGACTGGACACGGGACTGCAATTGAGGAAAATGACCAATTGACGGCGGACCTCCAGTACATCATAGCGAAGCTTATGAACATGAGTGATGAAAGGGTGTTGTCGATCTTTGAGAAGACAATTGAGGAGC
The DNA here is from genome assembly GCA_030567115.1 of Petasospora euphorbiae. Taxonomy (NCBI): domain Eukaryota; kingdom Fungi; phylum Ascomycota; class Saccharomycetes; order Phaffomycetales; family Wickerhamomycetaceae; genus Petasospora; species Petasospora euphorbiae. Next base: position 48,474 of record JAJLRQ010000172.1, read on the forward strand.
ATGACGAAGACCCAAACTTCCCAGTTGACGACTGGATCTTCATCAACAACATCGTTGATGGTGCTGTAACCATCAAGGAGGACCCACTCATCAATTTCAAAGCCAAGGTCCTTGCCACCTTGTTCCGCTATCACTCCGTGTATCCGCAGGTTCGTTCTATCACAGATCCATTCGACGACCCAGACCAGCCTATCGAGACCATCAGAATCTACGTTATTTCGCTAGTCTGGCTCATCGTTGCTGTGGGAGTGAACATTTTCTTCATCAACAGGTAGCCTTCGATCAAGCTTCCCACTGCTGTCATTACGATGCTTATGTACCCGTGTGGTAAACTATGGGAGAAGATCATGCCCAACGTTATGATCCCCTGGTTTGGTGGTGCAATTGCCCTGAACCCAGGGCCTTACTGTCTAAAGGAGCAGATGTTTGGTACGCTCATGACGGGTATCTCCAGTTCCAGCGTTTACGTTGTGTACAACATAGTCACCCAAAAGAAGTTCTACAACCAGGACTGGGTCAACTTTGGGTTCCAACTCGTGCTGGCTCTGTCGACTCAGTTCCTTGGTCTTGGGTTTGCTGGTCTCATGAGAAAGTTCGTTGTTTATCCACAGAGATCCATGTGGCCAACTCAGCTTCCGACCATAGCCCTGAACAGAGCTCTTTTGACTTCTGACAGAAAGGAATTGATCCACGGGTGGAAGATCAGCAGGTACAGTTTCTTCTGGATCTCTATGGCTGCGATGTTTGTGTACTTCTGGCTTCCAAGTTACCTGTTTGAGGCACTCTCCTACTTCAACTGGATGACGTGGATCGCCCCAACCAACTTTGATCTCGCTACCATCACTGGAAGCATTGGAGGTATGGGACTGAATCCGATCTCGACTTTTGACTGGAACATGATGAGTGCAGTGATTGATCCTTTAGCCTTCCCTATAAACACCACAATGAACCTCACTGGAGGTGCATTCATTGGTTTCTTCATCATTCTGGGGATTTACTACACCAACACCAAATGGTCCGCTTACATGCCAATCAACTCCAACGGCATCTTCACAAACACAGGAGGCACGTTCCAAGTGACGGAAATCTTGACAGATGGATTGTACGATGAGGCTAAGTACCAGGCCTACTCCCCGCCGTTCTACAGTGCCGCTAACTTGGTTCTATATGGTGCCTTTTTTTGTTCCTATCCACTTGTGTTTGTCTTCAACCTTTTCAAGGAGAGAAAGACCATCGTATATGCACTCCACTTGGTGTATCAAAACTTCCAGGAGACCATCAGCAACTTCAACTGGAAATCACTATGGACTAGCCAAGCGAATGACTACTCTAAGTTTGACGACCCACATTCCAAAATGATGTCCAAGTACAAGGAAGTGCCTGACTGGTGGTACTGGATCCTTGTTGTGATCTCCATTGTACTCGCTATAGTATGTGTGAAGTGTTTCCCCGAGGTAAAGACTCCGGTGTGGGGTATCTTCTTTGTTGTTGGTATCAACCTGGTATTCCTACTCCCATTCACCCTGTTACAGGCTGTCACGGGAGTGTCATTGGGTCTCAACGTTCTAGTGGAGCTTATTGTCGGCTATGCATTGCCAGGAAACGGTGTTGCGCTAATGACTTTGAAGGCTTTCGGATACAACATTGACGGCCAAGCTGATAATCTGATTGCGTCGTTGAAAGTGGGTCATTATGTTAAGCTTCCTCCAAGGTCAGTGTACAGAGGCATGATTATTGGTTCATTCGTTCAGGTATTCGTGACACTTGGTGTTTTGAACTGGGCTCTCTCCAACATCGACGATATCTGTAACGCTCGTAACGCTCAGAAGTTCACGTGCTCCAAGGCTAGAACCTACTACTCTGCATCGGTGTTCTGGGGTGTCATCGGTCCTAAAGTCGTCTTTTCCGGACTGTATCCCCAGCTCAAGTGGTGCTTCCTCGTTGGGGCAGTTGCAGCTATTACCCTCGTTGCCGGTAAGCTCCTGTTTGGAAAGAGAAAATGGTACCGCTACATCGATCAGTTTGAGCCAACTGTGTTCATCTGTGGTATTTTGAACGTTTATACTCCATATAACCTGACCTACCTTCTCCCAGGTGTTTATGTGTCCGTTGTGTTCATGTGGTATATCAAGACGAGATACCTCGCTTGGTTTAGTAAGTACAACTACGTACTTTCTGCTGCTCTTGATGCTGGCGTTGCATTCTCGTCGTTGATCATATTTTTCGCCGTGCAATACCACGCTAAGACCCTCAGCTGGTGGGGAAACAACGTCCCTTATGCTGGTATCGATGGCGGTGAAGGTCAGCAGACTCTCCTGAACATCACAGACACAGTTAGAGATTACTTCGGCCCTGAAAAGGGTAAGTATCCAACAAGTTAACTTATTCTGTATTCTGTAATAATATATAGCAAGAGCTAAAGCATGTGCATAATTAATGAAACAGGGCTCTCCAATAATCAAACTTAGACTACCAACAATGGGAGTAGTGGATGTTGCTTAGTCAGCTGGTTCTTCAAAAATAAAGCAAAAAATAATGATTTCGCCCAGGATCGAACTGGGGACGTTCTGCGTGTTAAGCAGATGCCATAACCAACTAGACCACGAAACCATTTGGATGACGTCATAAAATACCCTGTCTTACCGATCATGGTACTTTATCCGTAGTTATTTAATGAATAATCAAAAAGGACTCTCTAACTACATAGAGCTGCTGTGGAAGTTGCGACAACAAAGAAGATATGGAACAGCAAAATTGACTTCATACGATGTCAGATCAAGCTCATTCCAGAGAACCATTGAAG
>JAJLRQ010000173.1:0-50111 GCA_030567115.1 Petasospora euphorbiae
ATGACACCTCGCCGATCTGCGCTTATACTTCCAATGACACGTCGCTTCACCCCTATACTCGGCTTCTCCGTGCCATCACTTACCCGGCCGAGATTCCCACGCCCATCGTTACATCTCAAAATGCGCTGTTTGTATGATCAGCTTGTAAAGAAAAGTGGTACACTCTTGCAAAGGGCGAATCCACAGCATATAGTTCGATATGACGTGAAGAACGACACGATGCTAAATAATAGCAGGATATGAGGTGGTCATAATGTGCTTCATTACAGCCGATACGACTGTATTTAACTTTGCACTCCCATGAAGGCAAAAAAAAAAAAAAAAATCACGTTAAGACAACGCTAAAAAAAAAAAAAGATAGCATGCCATGAGGTGGTCAAGATTTGATTCATTACAGCCGTCATGGTAGCATTAAGTAATACACGGCTATAAGAAAGTGGGACAAAGCTGTAAAAAGAAAAGCTGCGATATTTATCTGATCACCGTTGAAACGCACTGATTCTAATGATGCTAGTGGAGAGCAGGCTTTGGGGGTGGTCACGCTGATTCTATTAAAGAGATTAGTTTAAGGTACGATCAATGTGCAGTCTTCGTATAATTCTGAACCATAGCTAATCTTTCTCACTACACAACACATATGGTACAATGGAATATATTTGTTCTGTACAGTTCATAAATAGTTAGAGTGATAGTTCAGATATACCTGGGATACCCTCTACCTCTCCAAAGTTCATGGAGGCGGCTGGGCCCATGTGCTTCTTCAAGTTTCTTCTTCTCTTGTTCACGAACGTCAGCCCACTTATGTCTTCATTTACGGTTTGGTCATCATCCTGGTAGACGAGGTCGTCATTGCCCAAATATAGAACCTTCATGATGTTACCAAATGCAACTACAATTGACTTGTGACCAAACCTAGCGATCTGGCCTACACTGTTCACAAGGAGACCATCTGCGTTACCAACATCAGGTAAATCGTAAGTCTCAATTTTACCATGTGCACTCATAGTCCATCCTTCCCAAAGATTGTGAAGCTTAGGTGCAGTCTCGTCATTGAAGTGGCGTTGCTGCGACTGATGACGTCGTCTTATAGTGGAATGCTTGGCACTGGCAATGGATTCTTGAATCAGCTCATCAGATTTTCGTTTGATCCCCATTATTTGGTTCTTGTCAGTGACACACCATCCATCAACACCAGAGAGTTCGTAGTGATGTTCAATGACTTGATTGAAACCCACACATCTGATTTCTCTCGGATCTCTCTCCACTCTCAGGCAAATACTGGTTTTGGCTTTGTGATCGACAGTGAAAGTGTGCATGGCGACAGTCTTTGTCTCAGCTAGGGTGTAAACCACAGAGAAAGATGCAATCGAAGCGGAACCACAGAATCGACAATGGGTCGGCTGGTCATGGAAAACTCTGAAACTACCCTTTTTGAAGTTGCGAATGTCGAATCTCTTGATCAAGATTCCTGTTTGGACGTCAATCAGCTCTGCAAAACAATCCGTGGTTCTGACAATGAAACCAACAAACGGCACGATAGCAATGACAGACTTGTCGAAGTCAACAGGTGTAATGCTTGCAGGTGCTTGAATCGGCGTAGAGATCGGTGATGGCAAAGGGGACGCTTGTGTGTTGAACATGTTTGCCTGAATGACGATGCTTCTTGTTTTCCACTTGTTGTTGACAGCGGTTGATACCAGAATACCACCTTCCTCAGTACAGGAGACGAGTCGATCATTGACTCTAGGCGTAAGCAATTTGGCACATGACACCAGCGGTTTAGCAGACAAAATCTCCTTCTTCATGACTCCGTCCTGGCATGATATGGTGACGAGTTCACCACTGCGAAGGACGATAACCAGTTCTTCCAGATCGTTTCCAACGTCATTGTTACTGGAGAAGGCCAGAGATGCACCGAGGCGAGGAGAAGCTATAGATCTCATACTGTTCCTTCTGGAGCTTGGGGCCGAGACTTTAGCTTGTTGGAGAAGTTCGCTAGCTCTTTTTCTTTGGAGGAATGCTGGAACAGTTTGGTGACGAAAGAAGGACTCCAATGGCACAGCGTTCCGTAGCTCAGGAAGCTCAACTCTCCAAGCCCACGTCATTGTTAAACGAGACCAGCACTGGATAACACCAGTTTTTGAGAAAAGCGAGATGTAGTTCCCGTGATCACCGAGCACGACATTCGTTATTGGCCAGAGATTTGAGCGGATAGGAAGCTGAGTCGGTACCGGCATTGGTTGAGAGATTGGAGACCACACCAAAACTTTGTGGTCCAGTCCAACAGAGACAACAAAATGCGACCTTGAAGTTGTGATATTGATGACATCGAGGAAATGTCCACCGCTCAGCAGTTTTGACTGGAATGAATGCTCCTTCTCAACGTGCTTCTTGAACGGCTTTTCCTCGTCGTCCGTCCCCAGGTTTGCTGTAAAGTAATTTAGTGCAATGAACGAAATCGATAGAATGAAGGTCAATAAGGCGAGGAACTCAAGGATATAGTAGATGTCAAACTTGTAGGCTGTATTAAGTGAAAATTCAGTCGGTAGACGCCCCGACAGTGTGCCTTCGTATGCGATTAGTGGACGCTGTACTTTGATCATGACTTCCGATGTGGACTTGAACTTGTCAGAATTGAGCAAAGACGAGATTTCACCTCTGAAGGTGCGCTTATTGAGTACATGTCCGACATCGTGTGACGTCACAACAGTACCGACAGGTCTTGATCCCATGAATGGCATACCAAAGCTGCTACCCATCCATCTGATGTTTATACCAATGAGGAACAACACAGCAACAACTGATCCTGTCAGGTTTGTTGAGATGGGTAACGTCATCCCATCCATGAATCTCAAAAGCTTTCTGATCCTGGATGCCGAACTATTCTTATCCTTCGATTCCAAATCATCCAATGACTCCATTTCAGCACCGAAGAAAAGCTTTTCCCACGTCTTCTTAGTTTGATCCTCAGTCAAGAGGTCTCTTAGTTCAAGACGATGGACATCAATGCTCAGGACTGCCACGAAGAAGGTCAAGTAGAGAATGTGGTCAATGATCAGCGCAAACGCAGCAAAGATACAGAATAACTTTGAGCTTGGTACAACGTGAGGATAAATGAATGTGAGAATGATGAGGTCTGCGATGACGACTAAAGTCGATGTAATACCGCAGTCCTCGAGAGTCTTGGTGATGCGATAAGATATAGCCAATTCGCCTGGTGTGTTGGAAATAGTTTTCAGTAATCTGAACATGTTTTCGATACCAACCACCACCACAATAAACGGTAAGAATTGCAGTGGAATCTCGAAGAAGTCTGCGCCCTAGAAGAAGTACGTTGTCAAAGTGGCAGCTGAAAGGATGGAAAGAGACAACTGGACGGCGAATGCCAACAGAAGGCCTACCTTTGATGTCACTGATGTGAGGTTGGACAGCGAGATGAAAAAGTAGACAGCCATTAAGGCGTATGATCCGAAGAGCATAAGACTATCTAGACAAGTCATTCTTGTGAGCTTCAGCAAGTAGCTTTGCATTTCAGGTTGAGCGTTGTCCATAGTGAGCGTGAAAAGTGACGAGGATGTGTTTTGTAGCTGAAGTACATTCCTGTCCCAGATGGATCCATAATCTGGTGATTGGTCACTCTGCGCGTACATCAGCATGATACGGATGGCTTCTGCTGACTTGACCACTCCATTGACTTTGACGGCACCGGAGATCAGCCCCGTGTGCGCAATGCCAGTACCCGACTGTGGTGAAGTGATACGCTTGTTGATCGTGCGTATTGGAGTCTTGTCCATTTGTAGCTGCTCCAGATTGTTGTCCCAGAACTGAAGCGGTGAGTGAACAAACACGGAGTGCTTCGTGTCGTTCACTGGGATGCCATTGAGGAGGACCTACTATACTCCAAACACGTTAGCGAGGAACGACTTGTCCAGAGCGCCCGGACTGACATCGAAGTAGTTCTCGTTATAGGAACGAGACGGCAGAAGCCAGATCTGCTTGAGCACCAGCTCTGGCGACGTGAGCGAGGACAGGCTGCTGGCGGCTAGGCCCGCACCCGCCATGTGAAGGTCTGTGACGTAGGAGCAGTCGAAGGGCTCCGGAGTGGCATACAACGCGTACAGTGACGGGTATGAGATGATAAAGGCGATCGACACAGGCCAGATGATGAAGGCGCTTTGGTTTTTGGTAATCTTCTGCGCTAAAAGAGCATAAAGCGGCCGTAGGCGGGAGATGTGCTTCTTGTAAATGTAGTTGGAAAGCACCGTCAGGAGCGATCCAATGAACCGTACGAATTCTAGCATCGCTTCCACGTGCTCAATTCGGCGTTATATGGGAAAATTGAGGTTGCCGCCGTCTCCTTCACCGATGAGCCTTGCAATTTCTTAGCCGCTGTATGCTTTTCCTCTGGCGTTTGAGCATTGAAGCGGGCTACAGCTTGGGCGGGCGATCGTACCCGGGTTGGATTTCCACACCTGTACACCACATCGGTTCTCCGAGCAGGCGGAACCTTCTATGACCTTCCATGGGTTCGTTTGGGGAGATTTGAATGACATGATACTCAGTTAGTGATACGTAGGAAGGGGTTGAATGATTTCTGCTCTTGAATGAATGAATTATATGTTTTAATGTCATCTACCGTCTCAGGCGTTAGCGCGTGTACGTAGATACGACGTGCAGGACGTGTTTCAGTGCAGCCGCGGAAGTACAATTGATTACCTGAATTAAGATATCCTTGAACGTGAATACACATAAATTGAATGAATGACATACAAATCAGTGAGCTTGTTGTGCTGCTGACGTAGCTCAGGGTTCTCATTTGAAGCCGAGAGAGGCGATCTGAAGCTGACTCATCTCGGCCAACAGCTGAGAGATCCTATCATCCAGCAGACCTTGCGAGTATGCATCTCTGTCCTCCTGGTTGAGGTAGTTTTGTATTTGGGCCAATCTGGTGTAACCTTCTGTACAAAATCTCATTTGAATCTTCACCAATGCCTCAAATGACGGATCAAAGTATGGAACTCTCAGGGAAATCAACTGAGGAAGCTCATCTTTCAACTGCTCGTTCAACTGGTCGTAAATCTCCTTGGCAAGCTGAAGCTCCTTTTCAGCTCTTGGGAGCTTGGCTGCGTCCTTAGCTGGCTTGTCCACAAGTCTACGAACCTTAGCTTTAGCACCTTCGTAGTCAACCTTCTTGTGCGATCTCTTCTTGATGGCCTCATCAATCTCGTTGAAGTAGCCGCAGAATGTTGTGATAGGTGTGAGAACGGTCTCTCTGAATGGGCCATCGAGCTGCTTCACAGTCTCTTGGTCGAACTCTTGCACACACTGGAGATAATAGTTACCAACTGAAGCACTGCCTCCCATACTCTTGGAGTCATCATAGAGGGATGAGATGACCTCCGCAATACGGACCTGTGATTGTGTCATGGCTCTGAGAGAGTCCAAGTATCCCTTGGCCTCCTTCTCGAGATCCTTACCCGCCTTGGATAATCTAATGAGTGTGAGTTAGTGACCTGAACTACTTGATAAGTGGCGTGCCCCACACCGCGGTGCGCTTCACATGTCAACTCACGTTTTGTAACGACGCTCTTCAATATCGTAGTCCTTGTCAGACATACGGTCAGTGTTCTTGACCAGAGCCTGATAATTTTTGTTAGCCATTGTGCACAGTTTTGTGAATTTTTGTCGATAAACGAAGACATGAGAGCCGCAACACCCGCTACCTCCGAGCTCTCAACACCTTCCAACATCAACTCATTTTTGACTAACGTACCTGCGTGCCGGCTCTGGAAACAGCCTTCTTAAAACCAGTCCAGGACATTGTGTAGTTTTGGCGTGTGGTATACCGATCTGATTAGGGTTTTACTTCCATGTAGTTTTAGTGCCAGAAGTGAGCGTGCCTTTTGATGTTTCCTGAGCTGTGTCAGCTTGCCGAGCCGGAGGGCGGGCGGGCGCGAAAGTTCAAATGGTTAAGCTTAGTCAGAAGCGGTAAGAGCAACAGGTATGTAGCATTTAAGGCTCAAGTTTGTTTCACCGATCCATCCATGACGGTATAGATGGTGCAAACAACAGAATATTACAAAGTACATCATACAGACCGTGTGTTGCTAGTGTTATCTTTGAATGACTACGGCTACTTCATACTGAGACGAGTTGTTAGGTGTTCAAAACCACAACTTGATCCCGCTAAGATCATTATGTCCCTATCTGTATTGTATGCCAGTGGCCATATATTACTTAGGCTCTTCTGAACCACTCTGTATATTTCAAATCTCGAGGGATTCTCAGATCTTGCGAGATAGTATGACCACTATCCGGTAAGGGGCGCATACTTCCACAGAGGAGTTCAACAAACCTCAACAAGGGCTGGGCACCTGGGCGAAGGGAGAGGATTGTGGGGCATTCAAACAAGACTCTACAAACCAGAGTGACCAAATGGAGATGGTGGCAAACTGAGGCCTGCGAATAGCTACTTCAGCTCACCCGTTGTAGGTTGTAGTGTAAAGTACGAATGTGTATAAGGCCACAGAGGAAAACCCATTACGTGTCTATTTACTGGTCAACGAACTGGATAATACGTAGAACATGGGATATATTGTCGTGTTATGCTGATGTGGGACAGAGTATATATGGAGGCAAGTGCTTGATGCTTGTAGCCTCAACCACCTGATGCCTGTTTGTTGGCAGCCTCTGGTGTGAACTCTATGACCTGAATGCGGGTGGCCAATTGCTGTAAGTCACAACTAAACCAACGCTCATATGGTGCTTACAGATAGAGCTGGGTGGGTAAGCGACGTGCGGTGACTGGTCATCCGCCTCCTCTTGCTTGTCTCACGCTGGAGTGGAAATAGTCGGCCCCGTTATCGAGCAAATGACCCAGGCGCGATAGGTGTGCTATCAGGTGTGCTCATTGAGATGAGCCTACTACCATCAGGTGTGTGCGTCACAAACTACCTTCAAGTTTTAATCGAGTGCAGATCTTTCATCCCCTGAGCTCTTGAAGTTAGCGGCTATTGTGAACAAGTTGTCGGGTTCCGTGGCGTGTCGTAGATCCTCATTAAGGTATCTTCAGCCGCTTGCCAACACCGTGTTTGCTGACACTTCTCTGCGCTGTTAATATCGATGACGTTACGGGAGGCTGGAAGCCATAGAGCAGCAGTCACAGCCCAAATTGGTAGCGGACCATATTATTATTCGAGCTCTGCAAGAACAGAAGGCGGTTGTCACTCCTCCGTGAGGAGTTGTTGAGTCGTTGACTCTCGTCGAAGCCGAAGGCGCTCAGATCTTCCATACGAACGACGATCAGCCGCACCAAAACCTTTTAGCCACTGCGGGGTCAGTGGTCTCATGGACCCTGAACTATTTGCTATAACTAAGTAAGATCACGGTCGAATCTTCTGCTTATTGCAGTAGTATGTTCACCAGCCCCGCCAAATCTCCCTACATCCATGCAAACACCTGTTTTCCAAGAGCAGCTCCCTGAATTGGTGCGTGGGGTACGGTGCGCACTTTGCCCCGCAGTCATCGTCCCAAGACAGCCTGATTACCCCTCGCTCTGTTCGGGGCCGTATGCAAGATACGAAGGGCCCCACACAACTGGTATATATAAGGTCGAGGCCTGCTCTCTTCTTGCAGATCTCGGACTTGGTAATTTGGCGGGCTAATCATCAGAGTTAAGATTGTAAACTTAGCACAACACACGTACACATCATGTCACACACATCTATTCCAGACCTCGAGAAGCAGAATGGGTCCTCCGACCACCTGGAAGGACAAACGCATTACGGAGGTGATGAGCCTGTCGTATCCAAAATCTACACTTCCGGAGACAATAACGAGTATGTCATGATTGGAAGAACGAAGGTGTTGCGCACGGAGTTGATTGGCGCCTTCGGTGGTGACATGCAACCAGGTTTGCACAGAGAGCCTCCAAGACGTTTTGCTAACCCTGCTCCTTTGGGGCTCTGTGCCTTCGCCTTGACCACATTTGTCTTGTCCATGGCCAATGCCCGTGCAATGGGTATCACCACACCAAACATCTGTGTCGGTTTGGCCTGCTTCTATGGTGGCCTTGTACAATTGCTGGCTGGTATGTGGGAGATTGCATTGGACAACACGTTTGGTGGTACCGCCTTGGCCTCATATGGTGGTTTCTGGATGTCGTATGCTGCCATCAACATTCCTTGGTTTGGAATTGCTTCAGCCTACGATGACACTACTGAGTTTCACAACGCTGTGGGCTTCTTCCTTCTCGGCTGGGCCATCTTCACATTCATGTTGGTGCTTTGTACCATGAAGTCTACAGTTGCCTTCTTCTCTTTGTTTTTCTTCTTGGAGATTACCTTTTTGCTATTATGTATCGGTGACTTCTCTGGACACGTTGGTGTTACCAGAGCTGGTGGTGTCTTTGGTGTGATCACCGCCTTCATTGCTTGGTACAACGCCTTTGCCGGTATCGCAACCAAGGAGAACTCTTACGTCACTGCAAAGCCAATCTTGTTGCCTGGATCCAAGAGATGATACTATCTTTCAGCTTGATACTATTTATTGGTTTACGAACCATGTCTGGCCTATATAATTTATTGATGGCTCCGTGCTCGCCGCCATACACGCTTATGATTATGACTTCCGTTTGTTGAGTAGTCGGTCGCCCATTTCGTTCTCTCGGATGGCTGTCGACTCCATGTAGCTTTGTTGTATATTCCACCACTCTTCACCGCACCACCATGCGTGCTAGCAGCGATACGCGTTGATGCTCGATTTCGTGTGGGGTGACCCTTTAGCTAGAGGGTAAGGCCCCCCCAACCGGCATGGAGATGCCGATTCTCTAGTGGCTTACATTGGATTATATAAGCCGGAGGGCGCCGCCTATGACGACATCGACCAAAATTTTACCACTAGAAAGAAAAACATAGGTAAAATCTCGCGGTACGGACCACACTGGCGGGAAGCTCTGGGCACAGACTGACAGATGCACGCCAAACTCGCCGAGCCAGAAAATTTGGGAAGGAGCAGCTCATGAAAACACGTTCCGCCACCGCCGCCTGTTGTGAAGATCACCCTTATACATACCACATTCCAGCAACTCCAAGAGACGGTCAAACACCACACTCACGTCTTTCTGGACATTTCACCCAAACGACCTGGGGCATTTGCCAAACATTCACTTACGCCCGAGTTCGCTATACTACTAAAGCGCGAACCCTCCCATCTTCCCCCATCCGCCTGGAAGAACTACAGCGAGAGAAGAGAGCACACGCGCCGATTGGCCTAGCTTTCTCCAGAACAAGTTACAAGAACGTACCAGCTATTGAACAGGGCGGTACGTCTTTTTCGTCTTCTTAAGGAGATCAACACCGTCCTTCACACGGATATATCAGGAGCCGCCTGTATTTGCGTCTCCTTTCACCGCTTTTCTTGCTGTCTTTGAACTCCAGAGCGCTTGGACCTCGGCGGCAAAGTGCAAACTCAGCTGCTCAAGACACACACAGTCGAAAAAGCTCCACCGTTCTCGGTTCCTTATTCTATTTGCATCACTTTCATCTGCATCGATCTACTCGGCGCCTTTCATTTCTGTTTCTTATTGCATTATTCCATTTAGCATTTCCGCATTGTCCATTCCACCCACACACACGCACTGACAAACTCTTATTCGCACAATCATGGGTTCCACAGTCGAAGCAAGACCAAGAAAGTCCACCATCTCCAAGATTGGTAAGATGTTTGGTGTATCACACAGCATTCCAGAGGAAGTTGATACAACAGATCGTGTTGTATCGGGGGTAAGCTCACGGTCCAACTCTAACAGCTCCTCCTTGAACTCGTCCACCTCCTCGTTGAATCACCTCACGGACTCTGACAAGTAGAAGTCAGGTGTGGTATCTCCACCTACGAAAGCTTCCTCCTCGTCTTCGAGACCCCCATCAAGACCACCCTCGAGAACACCGAGTGTCAAACTCAAATCTCCAGCGTCTCAGCCTACCCAGACTATCAGCGACAGCATGGCTGCAATGAAAATTCAGGGGAAGAAGTCACCAAACATGAAGTCAACATCCTCAGATAAGCTTCATCATGTTCCGAGCAACGTGAACCTCAGCCGGTCTTCGTCCAGCGCGTCAACATATCACACAAACCAGTCCAATCTCAATCCATCGAAGGAAGCCAAGGCGCAGGCTCGTTTCTTGGTGTTTGAAGATGGTTCGCATGAGCATCACCTCAAAAATGCCAAGCGTCAAGAGAAACTTTCTAACATGTTGAAAAACCTTCTCGGAGCTCAAAAGCTTCGTGATGAAGCAGTCTCTGCTGTTCCCGAGATTCTTCAAAACCACCCACCAACGCTCTTCTCCGGTCTTGTCAACGAGTTCAATAAGAACAACGATGATTCCGTTCCATTTTCAGGTGCTACAAGGGTCAACCATGTATCAGAACCTCAAGCTGCTACTCCTACAAGTAACCCTGTCATCTCCGCATACGCCATCGGGTCAACTGCCGACAAGAACATGACTTTCGCTCAGCGCTATGGTCGTTGTCAGGAGGTTGTCGGTAAAGGTACATTTGGTGTTGTGAGAATCTCTCATAAAAAGGAGAACGATCGTGAGACGCTATTTGCTGTAAAGGAGTTTAAGAAGAAACCAGAAGAAGACGAGCAGAAGTACTCAAGAAGACTGACATCAGAGTTCTGCATATCCAGTTCGCTGAAGCACGTTAATATTATTGAAACGCTGGATTTGCTTCAAGATGCTAGGGGTGATTACGTTGAAGTCATGGAGTTCTGTTCCGGTGGTGACTTATACACGCTCATTATCGCCGCTGGTAAGTTGGAGTACATGGAAGCCGACTGCTTCTTCAAACAGTTGATTCGTGGTGTGGTTTACATGCATGACATGGGTGTTGCTCATAGAGACCTCAAGCCGGAGAATTTGCTACTCACAGAGACTGGTATCTTGAAGATCACAGACTTTGGTAACGGTGAATGCTTCAAGATGGCTTGGGAGGATGAAGTTCATCTCAGTGGTGGTATTTGTGGTAGTTCCCCTTACATCGCACCAGAAGAGTACACAACGAAGAGATTTGACCCTAGAAGTGTGGACATTTGGGCATGTGGTGTGATCTACATGGCCATGAGAACAGGTCGTCACTTGTGGAGAACTGCTACGCAAGAAGATGAGTTTTACGTGAAGTACCTGGAGGGAAGAAAGTCCGCCAAGGGATACGAACCTATTGAGATGTTGAAGAGAGCTAGATGCCGCAACGTCATATACTCGATACTGGATCCTGTCCCATCAAGAAGAATCAATGGAAAGCAGATTCTGAACAGTGAGTGGGGAAGAGAGATCAGATGCTGCGTAGAGAAGTGATATCATCCTCCACGCACTCCGAGAACCAGATCCCATGGTATGACATATTTACGACCTTTGATATACTGTAATGAATTCAAAATTTACGACGCTGCTACTGAACTTGCGAGATTACTGCCTCTTTCACACGTAGATGCTTCATTAAAGTTGCAGTAAAACCCTGCCTCAGCGTCTGATCAATTACAAGCGACAATAAACATGCTGATGTTGCCCCAACCAGGCTCAGGGCCAAAATGGCAAAAAAGAAGGTAGGTATAATGATAACCGTGAGGTTCGAACTCACGCCTCCGAAGAGACCAGGACCTTAACCTGGCGCCTTAGACCACTCGGCCAGGTTACCAAATTCCTGAAGGACATTTTGGCGAATTTGAGTGGTTGAGTATAGCTTGAACTTGACAGAAAATAGCAAAAAAATCTTCCCCGCCAGGACTCGAACCTGGAATCTTCTGGTTTCAGAAGTAACTACTTAAATCGTAGCCAGACGCCGTGACCATTGGGCCACGAGGAACAGATCTCGAAAGTTTAGTTTTGAGCAGTCTGCCGGATAATGTCCTACACATATATCATGCTTAGTCAGCACGATCCGATTTTTGTATGCGGTGGCCAGCAGATGGCGGAACAACTAACAAACTGTCGATTACAACGCTACAACTGCTCCCATTTTCTCCGATAATTGCTCAATCACATAAGCTACTACTAATATGGCAAACAAAAAGTAGAAGACCATTAAAGAGCACTCGAAGCTCTTTTACGGCTCCGCAATCTATGACTTCCTTTCCCCATTCAGACGAGCCCAGAACCAATGGGCGGCTCGTTACATGGTAATCATCTTCTCCATAATTGTGAGGTCAGCCATAGGTTTTGGGTCCTACTCAGGACACAACACGCCTCCAATGTACGGTGACTTTGAGGCCTAGAGACATTGGTTGGAAATCACTCAACACCTTCCAATGAGCGAGTGGTACTGGTACGATCTGCAGTACTGGGGACTGGACTACCCTCCATTGACAGCATACCACTCCTGGCTACTAGGAAAGCTTGGTACACTTGTGAATCCAGCATGGTTTGCGCTAGAAGCCAGCAGAGGAAATGAGGACAGCACGCTCAAATCGTTCATGAGATTCACGGTCCTTCTCAGTGAGATGCTGATTTACGTTCCTGCTGTGTTCAGATTTACTAGATGGAATGGTAAGAGAATCAAGCAGTCCCCAATAGATCAAACGATTGTGGCCTCGTGCATCCTGTTCCAGCCAGCGTTGTTGATCATCGACCACGGCCACTTCCAGTATAACTCTGTGATGCTTGGGCTCGCTCTTTTGGCCATCGACCAACTCCTCTACGACAACTACATGCTGGCGTGTGTTTTCTTTGTGTTCTCTCTTGGATTCAAGCAGATGGCGCTCTATTATGCGCCGTTCTTCTTCTTCTATCTTCTGGGACGCTGTGTGGACTTCAAGACACCAAACATTTCCTTCTTCAGCAGGTTCTACATCTTCAGACTCATTCTCATTGCCGTCTCCACGGTGCTCTCCTTCGTCATCCTCTTTGGCCCGCTAGTGGTATTTGGAAGCGTGGAAAACTTGTTGCAGTCCATTCACCGTATTTTCCCATTCGCTCGTGGAATCTTCGAGGATAAAGTGGCCAATTTCTGGTGCTTCTCTAACATCTTTATTAAGTATCGTAACATCTTCTCTCAGGAGCAACTCCAGTTATACTCGTTGGGACTCACTACTCTTGGATTTTTGCCATCATGCATTTATACCTTCATATCCCCTCGCAAATCGCTTATTCCATGGGCGCTCGCTACTTGCTCCATGTCCTTCTTCCTCTTCTCCTTCCAGGTGCACGAGAAGACCATACTTGTCCCTCTCCTTCCAATCTCGCTGATGTACTGCACAAACAACACCGATGAGATGGCAATGGTGTCGTGGATCATCAACATCAGTATGTTCTCAATGTGGCCCTTGCTAAAGAGAGATGGACTCATTCTGCAGTACTTTGCCATTTTCCTCCTCTCCAACTGGCTCATGGGCAACCTCAGTTTCCTTACACCAACTTTCTTGCCAAACTGGCTCACTCCGGGCCCATCCATCTCCTTAGTGGAGACACAGAGACAAAAAAGAAAGGGATTGCCTTCTGGTTGGTTCTGGATCGTGGTCATTCTGGCATCGTACGTGGTGATGGGTACAATTCACTTTGTTGACTTCTTTGTTGCCCCACCGTCGAGATACCCTGATCTGTGGGTGTTGGCCAACGTTTCCCTCTCTTTTGGATGCTTCAGTCTCTTCTGGATTTGGACTTACTACAAGCTCTTTACCCTGTGATTAGAGAGTAAGATCCACCATTCTTGTATTTCGAAGGAGAATGATACGTCACGAATAAAATTCTGTAATGGTGCAATTCGGCAATGTAATGCCTTCTTTAAGTTTCCTATCCTTCGTAAACAAACCCCAATGCGTCTCCCATGCTGAATCTTTGCTGTGAAACGACTTTCTCCAAGACTCATCAAATGCCTCGAAGTAATACCAAGGATATTTAGCTGTGTTAGCTTGACAAACCCAAGAGTTTAAGAACTCCTGCACATCTTCAATTCCTGAAGTGGCGTTCTTGTATGAACCACCTTCTGAAGGCCACCCAACTCCAGAAATCATGATCTTGGGTATCTTCGAGTCCGTAACGGCAAGGTGCTTGAAGGGCTCAACCTGATACCTCATGTAGTCAAAAGCCCAATTGGAGGCCGTGTGAACGCTATCACCTTGGAAGAATGGATGAAGGTTGGATCCGTACACATCACATGCGTTCAACACACTTGGATCGGTCTTGGAGCTGACGTCAGACGATCCAACGGGCACATCCCAGTTTAACTCAATCTGCACAAATGACTTCACGTCGTTTATATACTTGATGAGCTTACTGGACGGTTGGTCACCACGGAGAAGTACGTCGTTGCCAATGATGATTGCCTCGAAGTATTCCCTTGGATATTCACGGAGAATCTGCTTCAACTCCACGAGCTGCACCTCGTTGTTCTCATCATGCGGTCCTATCCAAACACCAGCTGAAATGGAAACGTTCAAGTTCAATAAACGAATCGACTCCAATACGTTTCTTGTTTGATTGCAGTGCGTACCGTAAGTTCTGATTCTAGACGTTACTTGAGACAAGAGAGCGACATCTGTCATAACTTCACTCAATACTGAACCGCACTCTGGGTACATGACGTTTCTAGGGACGTAATCAATCCCATAAAAGACATTGTGAAGAGATGGATAGGTCATCAGATTGATTATAGCAGGAGTATCACGATATCTTTGTGGTACCGCTGAGAGTGAGTTGGGGCCGGCAATGCTTCTCGTCTTGAATTTGGAACTTCGAAGACCACCACGTACTCCGTTAGCTAACAATGTTGCTTCAAGTCTTTCAGCATCGTTGGGTTTTGATATGGCGAGTGGTGTCGGCGATGAGGTTGAAATCAATGATGAATTAGCTGAAGATATGGTATTGGGGTTGATGGAGAACGAGGACAACAATTCGTCCCTATGCTGTTTGGAGATGTTGCTCAAATAGTTTCTAACAGTTTCATCAGTTCCTCTAGCATAAATAACAATCATTGGCACTAGCGTACACACCAGAACAATGAATAACACCAGAAAGACCCAAATGGCGGCGGTCTTCTTGTCCTCGTGCTTTCTTCTCCTCATGGCCTCTTCAAGAGTAAGCCCAATCTCGGGGTCTTTTGCAAGATTGACCGTGAGGTCCTTTGCGACTTTTGTTGTGCCGTGTGATAAGAGAGTTCGAAGCAGAGGCTCGCTAGGGTTGAGTGTGTCGTCTTCGGCCTTGTAAAAGCCCCTGTAGACGAGATTTGGTTGAGCAGGTGTATCCAGCAGCCCTGTATCCACATTAAAAGGATCACCCTTATCTGGCAGGCCTTCAGCGCCAACTCTTGCGAAGTTCATATCGCTTTCACTGGTCAGTAGGTAAAAGGGACTGTCAGCATTTTGGTTTTGAATCGCATGTTCTGGGATGATCTCGGCTTGGAGACTGATGTTTAGGTCCTTCTCGAGGACTGATGTGTCTTCAACTCCACATTCACGAGTAGTGCTCACTGTTTTATCTGTCACTTTTTTGGACTTGGAGAGAGAACTCTGCTGAGAGAACATCAGCGGTGGATCTGTATTTGACGTACTCTATGGGCCTGTCAAAGCTCTAGCCCTTGAGTTCATGGACTTGGTTCTGGCCAAAACAATCTCGTAGTCACTTACCTCCTACGCAACATTACGACGAGAATCAACAGCGTTTTTTCTGGTAAGCTGTGGATATGTCTGCTTGGGTGAGTTTCCGTCTTGGAGCTCTTCAGAAGTTGGTGTTTCGTCTGTGATCAATATCAGACGATCCAACATATCGTTACTCAATGCAAGCCTTGGAATGATAACTTTTTGTAAAGTAGTTGCTCCTAGTGATGTGTCTGCAGGAGTTAGATCTTCAATGGACGCTAAAGTATCATCAATCCCTATCGTGACCTACGAGAGGCCTTGTTCCTGAACGGGAGCTGTGTTGTGTGACTTAGGAGATGTCGGGCACGATGGGGAAAGTGGCAATGGACCAGTCGGAAGAGTCACAATTGCGGAACCAACAGCTTCTTCTCTCAGGGAGTAGACACTTGATACAGCGCGTCGATCAGCAGAGCGAGAAACCTCGTAAGTCTGGGAGTCATCGGTCTGTAGTATGTACGATGTGTGTACTTCATTGGCCTCGTCATTCTCCTGGTCTCCAATCAATGGAGTGAGCCGCGCAGTGAAGACATCGTCGTACTGGTTGGGTATCTTGTGCTACTAATCAACATGACTCGGTGTCATACTAGACACTATGCTCAGGGATCCGAATGATACCTCATCTGAGGCGTTCAAGCCAGGTGCCGGTGTCTGTGACTTGGGCTTCTGTAGCCTCTGGCTATCTCTAAGTGTGGAAGAGGAAGTGACAATGACAGGGTGTTCGATGATGGGCTTCGAATGGGAAGATGAATCCACATTGGAAGAGGCGGTTGCTGACTATATTGAAGGGTTCGTCATTACAAGTTGAAGTTCACAGAGAATGAAATGACGCGCTTGTGTTCACTAGGAGATGGAGCACACCCAAGGAGAAGCTCATACCACAACACTGGGAACATACCTACGACACAGTCACAAGCGAACCGTTGTAAACTTTCGTGTGGGGTTTGTGAGTTTGTGGCGCTATAGAGTAAAGAGAACGTCACGGTGGCCAGCTCTTCGCTTATTTGTTGACACAAAAGACACGAAGATGGTAGCGATCGAATCAGGAGGAGATGGGGCGATGTTCGTCTGTACTGGAAGCTAATGAATATCAGCACAGACGATGACGCTTTTGGATGACCGAGTTTGTATACTTTCAGTGGATTATAGGCTGGTGTATGGAAGCACACCACCGGTTGTAGAGTGTATATCATAGTGAGGCACGCAGGGTTGGCCACCGAACGGCGAACAGAAGGCTACAACTTCCCCCAACGATAAGCCGACTACATTGCTAACCACCATAGGTTTGTGAGAACTCTCTACCCATTTCAACAAACACGTAGCACATCGTACGTCTCTTTGTTCAAGCTCCATGATCTGACAATTTTCATCGGTCACCGGCGCCGGCAAGGAAGAAACACGCAACATGGATGCAGTCTTCCGAGCGTGCTAAAGTTTGGCTATGGTCCGCAGCCCACGTTCAAAACGTCCTCAACCCTTCATCTGGAGCCGTATTCACGTCAATATTTCATCTTGGTTCCAACTCGATGACAAGCCCTTGGGAACTCCAAAACCGCAGCTTAACCTACGTGGCATTCGCCCAGCGGTGCTTCGGAAAAACGAATCGTAAGACCGGAGCGCGCGCGCAAAGTTTTTCCGAACAAAAGCAACAAAACAGACAAATCGGGCTGCGTGCATAAGCGCGAAGATCCAGGGTCACCACGTTATCTTCTCATTTCCCACTTTGTCACATTGGACAGAAAAAAAAAGCACTCATGCCGGACAGAATCAGGAGAAGTGTTCGTCCTTAAAGTGTAACTGGAGCCCTTTCACTCTGCTCTTATCCCACAGCTCGCAACTCACATTCCGTTCCTGGACCCGTACACCTTACACACTCAGTGATACACATTGAGCTCTCAGTACCCACACGCGTCTTTGACACATACACAGATCACCTGAGATCGACAGTGGACGAAACGTACTTTCAGGACAGAAAAGCTTTACACACGATGACACACAAACCACTGACGCCCACGGGGCTCTCACAGCTCGACAACAAACTGCAGAGACTAAACACCAACGACTCGGTCTCGGATTCGCTCTTCTCCAGACAGGGCTCCTCCACATCTGTTGCCACTGCGGCCTCACCGCGTGACTTCCCTAAAACGAACGGGCTCCCCAAGCTCCCGGAGACAGGCCCTCACAAGGACGAGCTGTTCCTAGAGCAGGTGAGCCATGCTCTGCTCAAGGTGGTGTCCAACGACGGGCGCCCCGCCTCCGCCAACAACCTCACCACAACGCCCACGAACGAACCTGCTACGCCTCCCAAATGGTGTATTGTTCTTGTGGGGCTCCCTGCGTGTGGGAAATCCTCCATTTGCAAGAACCTGATGCTGGACAGCCAGCGTTTCTTCCAGGCCAACGATGCCCTCGTCAATGACTTCAAGATCGACTCCTTCAACGCAGGCAACTTCCGCAGAAAGCTCTCCAACTTCGAGACCCAGTCCCATGACTTCTTCGACTTCCACAACGCCCATGCCAAGCACCAGAGAGAGCTCTTTGCACACATTGCCCTGGACCACCTGCTCAACTCGCTCATCAACTCGCAGATCAACGTTGGCATCTTCGACGCTACAAACTCCACCAGAGAGCGCCGCGAGTACATCTTCAACACCATCAGGGAGAAGGAGCGCAAGACGGGTGCCATCATCAACACACTGGTGCTTCATGTCAAATGCTCAGACCCCAAGCTGTGGAGATTCAACGTGGAGGGCAAAACCACGGGCCCGGACTACGTCAACAAGGACCACGACAACGCCATCGAGGACTTCATCCACAGAGCAGAGATGTACCGGGAAGCCTTCCAGGACATCACCGAGGAGGAGCTCAGTGGGTATGGCGACCTGGTGTATGCAGTGATGGATAACGCCGGCAAGGACTTTAACGTCTCAGTGTACAACCGGAATCACCACATGGACGCTCATGACCCGGTGTTCCAGCAGTTGAATGGTTTCATCAGCACTTACTATGAGAATTACGGACACGCTTACGAAGACAAAGTGCAGGAGTTCTGGAAAACCCACAAGGACTTGGCCAAGTACTAGGACTCCTTCCACTGAATGACGCTACTATTAATTATTTAACGACCGCTTATGATATGAATTACTTTAGACTAAACATTTCGACCAAACTGTAGCCATATCAACGCAGACCTGGAATACCACCGTAGTTTCCATTGTCCAATCCAGGGAACGACCCGTACCCCATCTGTTGGTCTTGGCCCATGTTGTTCGAAGGTCCATGGCCGATATTTTCATTCTTTGGCACCACACCATTAACGGAGTTGTTGATGGCGAAATACCATGCACCTTGCTTGTCATCAGTGTATGGTGGATCGTTGAAGGCGTTTGGATCGTTTGGTCTTCCCCTAGACCAGAAACGTGCTGTTCTATCGGCTCCGGCAGAGGAGAGGACATGTCCCAACGGGTGGTAGTCGAGTGTGTGGATAGCCTTCTCGTGTGCATATGGGATGGTGTGGTATGGTTTGAAATTCTCCAATATCTCTGGAACAGTCTCGTTCAAGTTGTAATGGTTCATGTGACCGTCGTAACCACCGGTGGTGAGCAAAGATGGGTGGATAGGGTTCCAACACAGCGATGACAAATCACTCTCCGAGCGATAGATGAACAGATCTTTCATGGCACGCAAGTCAAACACTCTGAGGGACTTATCACGAGAAATGGAGGCCAGTAAGTTAGATCCAGGTTGTGGCTGAAACCTCGTTTTGGTGATGGTGTGCTTGAAACCGTGTAATGTCGAGATTGGCTTCGAGTCTCTAGGATCCCAAAGCTTCAGCAAGTTATCTTTTGAACCACTGACAATGAGTCCTAAACTAGGGTGCCAATCTGCTGTTTTGACGTCCCAGTTGTGGCCCTTTAGCACTCTCTCCTCCTGCCCGTTATGGAAGTTCCAGATCTTTAACGAGCTATCATCACTCGCTGTGACAAACTTGGCGTCGCCGGGAGCAAAGGCCACGTCTCTGATTGCGTCTGTGTGGGCCTCCAGAATGTTCACATTGTTGAAATTGGGCTGCCAGAACTTGAGAGTACCGTCCTGATCACCACTGAGCAGCCAGTCATCGTTATGCGAATAGTTCAAACACAAAATAGCGGTATCGTGAGCCTGCATGATCGTCTCGAAGTTGAACGTCATACCGTTCCATAATGTGAACTCTCCTGAATGACTCGCCACAAGAAGTCTTCGTCCCTCAGGAGTGAACTTGATAGCGTGAATAGCGTGCTTGGCCTTGTTGGAACTGAGATGTACGAACTTGGACTGCGAGTCGATGATGGGCTGTTTCTTGTACGCATCTGCTGGGAGCATGTCAATGGTGTATGAGGCTTCGGGGCGTATTGATCCAATGTGAGGAGGTCTTTGACGGCCAAGTTTCCTTTGGAGGACCCACCTTCCCATTGAGGTTCCATGGTCGATAACACGACGGTGTGACGTTGTTTTCTTCTGCTGTGAGGCCAGCTGGATGTCAATTGAGTTCTGGAAAAACCCTCTGCCACCTGGCTGCTGTCCTTGTCTGTCGTTTGACATCGTACGTATAAACTGCTAATTACTGGCAATGATAGCTATAGATTGAGCCGTAAACACCTTCGGTTCTCCATGCTTTCTATGAATAAGATTCTGCTCCCTACTAAGTGGTGTCCGGATGTTCTTCCACCAGATCCGTAGGGTAACCCCACAAGATAAGGGCCGCTAACGACAATTGTGGCCTATTTTGGCGCATTGGTCATCCAAAATACACCTGAAACGAACGAAGTAATTCAATTGTGATCCATCATCTGCTTGATGAACAGCTTATACTCCTTTATCTCCCTGCGTTGTCTTTCAATGATCTCGTTCTGCTAAATCAGTTGATCACCACAGCGTGTTGTCGGCTCATTAGCTTCGGATTCTCGCAGATGTGACCTCTGTAGATGTTCCTTACTCTGTAGCTGTTGTCGGAGTGCCAATTCGTTCTCATTACGCTCGTGCAACTCCTCTTTCAACTGCGCTACTTGTTCCGAGGCCTGCTGTAATAGGCACTTAGTCGTCTCCAGCTCACGACGTGTGCCATCGTACATGGTCTCCAAGAAGCTATAGTTCTTCGTGAGGAACCCCATCTTATGATCACTTGCCTCCGTCAATTGGTGCACCATCTCAGCCAGCGCCTCCAAGTCGTTGTCGTTCGGCGTGGGGTCGAATGTGTTGCCGCTGAGATGAACCAGCAGCTGCACTGACTTCCTAAGCTTCGTGATAACTTTCTCTGACACCTGTGGCAGAGTTTTGTCAGTCATTGTGGTCCTTTCCCTGTCCGAGTAGGCTCCTGTGCTTCGGCTCACTTGCTTAATGGGGGTGATGAGCGGGGGCTGGATGGGGAGGTTCCAAGAACGCGGCTGGGCATCACTGAATTGGTGATGGGACTACTTAGGCATATGCTGGAGAAGCATGCTCAGCTGGTGTGTAGCGTCCTTAGGCAGACAGCTCTATCTGGCGCATTTGATTGGAGATCCAGCCAGAGTGATAGTGGCGCCGTGGTTTTCGAGCGAGTCGACTGCTGTGGACGACGCATCATCGAGAGAGTCATCGAGTGAAAGGTCAAATGTTTTATCAGTGATTGATATGCAATCAGGCGAGTTCTCAATCATAGTGAGACTTAATGACGTCCTGGAAATCGAGAGCTGGTGTAGAAGAATGGTCTTAGTTGAGTTCACATGTTTGTTCACCTGTTCGCGATTACGTAATCTCATCTAAGCTCAACACCACCAATTGCATTCATCTGTGTTAATTGCAAGTGGAATGGTCTATTTGATGGCTACGTGTTACCAGAGATACTCCACTACATGCACGAAAGAATTTCAGGAGCTCAAAGTAGTATAAAAACAGTCCATTATCAGTTTGTTGGCGTACAACGATCATTATCTTCTCATTCACTTTCATTACCCATCCCACGTTCATAATACTCCTCGTCATTCTCCTCTTTGGAATTGACGCCAATCATCTCAGCCCATTCCATCAATTGGAAGATCAGACTCATATTGGGGCCGATCTCAGGTGCACGCTCCTTCAGCATGTTGTAGGCATCGTTCAGATTGATGCTATATCTCTGCATGAGGTACGCCACAATTAGACTAGCAGATCGTGAAACCCCACACTAGCAATGGATGAGAATCTTGTGGTTGAGTGACATGTGTGTGGAGATGAGTTCTGTGAGGAAGGGCAGGTCCGGGCACAGTTTGGAGGTGTGTGTCCAGGGGACGTAGTAGTACTATGTGTTGTCCAGAGTCTGATGGGAAATGTGTGTGTTTGGTATCGTTGATGCTTCAGACGTGCTGGGTAAAGGTGAGGTGAGTTCCTTGGCAACGTTTATGACGAGGTCGTACTGTGTGATCTGGGCGATCTGAGGTTCGGAGTAGAGATAGAGGTTTGGTGGTAATACACACGCCGGGCCGTCCGGGTACGCGTTCATTTTGGCGTAGTCACCGTCGTCTGTTATCTGCAATGAAGTGAGATCACGGATCAGTGTCTGTGTTTTCATCGTGTCGCTGAGAGGTAGTTCCTGGGGGACCGTCTTGAGCGTTGATGTCGATGAATGGGAGGATCTCTTATCCGAGGAGGGCAGCGAGTATGGGTTTGAGAACTCGCTCGGCGTCGAGGGCACCATAGGAGACGAGCCCATGGGGCTGCTGGATGCGAAGCTCGGTATGCTTGTTGTTGATGACAGTTTGGACGCTGACGAGCGTGCGCTCTCCACCTCTGTCGGGATACACAGCGACAACGTAGCTCTGCGTGACATTGTTGCCGGGGCCACACTGCCATCAGCCTGTTCGTTCAACCTGAGGGTGGAAGGGCGTCTGTATAGCTGGTGTTGGTGTGCCACCGGGCTTGAGGCGAACTGATGTGAGCGTGGTGAGCGAGCGGTGAAGAGCATTGGCGTTGGTGGCGGTGGAGGTCGTACGAGCGAGACGGAGTGGGAGCGCCTCGTTGCTGAAGAAGCCACCGTGGAGGACTCGAGTTCTGAGGCGGAGACGGTGTTGCTTCTGTTGAGCTGTAGCGAGAGGTTCTTGGTGTTGCGCTTTGTGGGAGGAGGAGGAGGCGGGCTCGGCGAAGAGTGTTGGACGGGCCTCAACGCTCCAAACGACGGCTCTGAGGTGTTCATCGTGTGGTGGTTGGCGGTGTCGATCTGAGCTGGTCAATGGGACGTGAAACAGAAGTTATGGTGGAGACTGGGAGCGAAATTTGACCGCGTGTGCTCTGTGAGTGTTAGTTCGCTCGGCCTTCAGCACTGTTTTGTGTGATGCGGGCGCGTACCTGAAAACCGCCGCAGCTGATGATGTTTCAAGCGGAGATTTGTGGGAGCCCGGAGCTGCCTTTAGTAATGAGGGCCCACTTTGACGTGCGAGGTTGCGAGATATCGGCGTTGGTTCCCGAGGCGTCTCTGTGCTGCTGACAGCTCAGTGTGAGTGGGGATGTGTATACTTGTGGGTGGTGGGAAATTCCCTATGCACTGACGATCTTCGGTGTACAAAATTTGTTAGGGTATGTCAGAGCTCTCTGTAAGGGGCAGCTGCGTAGGCTTATGAGTTCCCGGGCACAATTCAAAGGCCAGACAGGTTGGCAGCGTTGGCCGTGGTTGGTGCTGTGAGATTTCGCCTTGATACACAAACCCACGAACCGGTCAATGTCCCCAAATCTGCTGGATGTGTCACTACGAATCGCCACACAAAGCCCACTACAACTATATTTAGAAAGTTGTTTCAGAGTAGGTGTCTGTGTGTGGTGTGGATCGGGGGGGAAAAAAGCGCGACCCCAATTTGCTGAGTCAGTAATCCCGTAAGCTATGCTGACTAATCATTGATTAGTCAGCAATGACATAAGTTTTCGCGAAGACGTTTGAGCCAGGGATACTCGAATTTCTTTTTTTTTTTTAAACCTCCCCACGCCCCCGCCAAGCTCACCCACGTGGGCTCGAATTTGCGCTGTGGCGAATCTACAGAAACCCCCTACAATCTGAGTCCGGCTTGGCACCAAGCACTGCCCAAGCACAGGTCGTGTGACGAGCTTCCAGATCAAGGCCAAATGGTCCCAGAAAAGGCTTGGTGAAAGCTTGGAAGGTCGTGTGACCACCTCCTACAATTGGACATCCTGAGCAGTTGTAGAGCCAAGAACGCCTAGTGCTTGGACTGTCCGTAGAGTCTCGTAAGCTCCTCCCCTAGCTCTTGCAGGTGACACATTTGACCTCACTAGCGAGCACACTTAAGTGCGCTTAGTGTACACTTCCCGAGGGCTAATTCCACGCAAATTTGACGCAGTGGATCCTAGATGCACACACTGTGTAACTGCTGTCGGTGTCATCTGCTTCGCAGCCGGGTTAGGTTCGCATTATAGCTCTAAACTTCCACTGTCCATCCCCCATCACCCGCTGCAGCTGCAGCCCAACGCCGCCTGACATTGAATTTTTCGCCAGCCCGACCGGCAATCTTTCTTCTGCTAAGCACCGGTATAAAACAGAGCTGATTCCCACCGTTTAAGCACCTCCTGTCCCCAGCTCGTGTGATCTGCTGTCCCCCTTCTCCCACCTTGCTGCCTCACCCGAATACCCTTCCCACGCACCCACCCCACACACCGCTTGACTGAGTTGTACCAATGAAGTTCTCTCTCTCGCTCAAGTACAACGCCGTCCCGGAGTGGCAGGACCACTACATCAACTACACAGGCCTCAAGAAGACCATCTACTCGCTCCAGGCGGAGTCGCTCGAGCGTGGCTCCTCAGACGTGATCTCCGGCTCAAAGCACACATCTGAGGATGACGACCCATCCGCCTCCTCATCACTCGACAACAAGATGAAGAAGGCCCTCGGCTCCATCTCAAACCCTTTCAAGAAGTCCAAGTCTGAGGAGACTACCGTGGAGCTTGACGACTTTGACGCACAGACATCCAGCGCCACCATTGACACATCCGACCCAAAGTCGGTGTTTTTGCACAAGCTCACAGAAGAGCTCCACAAGATTGAGGAGTTTTACAAAGTGCAGGAGGCTCACGAGAACAAGACCTACCAGGCTCTTACAAATGAGCCAGAGGTGAAGAAGATTTACATCGCAGACGTGGCTGACGTGCTCAGTGATGCCAAGTCGGTGCTTTCCCGCAAGAGCTCCATCACACAGGAGATCCTACACACTGCCAACTCCTTCAACTTGCCTATCGAGGTGAAGAAGTCGCACTCGTCTCATACTCACCACGAGACTGCCCTCATGGAAGATGAAGAGGAGGATGAGGATGACCACTCGTACTCCCAGAACTCAGCTCTCTTGTCTGAGAATGACTTCGACATGGAGAACCAGATTTCTCTCAAGAAGAGAACAACACAACTCTTTGTTGACTTGTCGCAGTTGAAGGCCTTCATCGAGCTCAACAAGCTTGGTTTCTCTAAGATTGTCAAAAAGTTCGACAAGACTTTGGGAACTGACTTGCGCCCAACACTATTCGACAACGATGTTTTCTTCAAAGACTCATACACATTCCAAGCCTCCACCATGCAGATTCTTGATGAGAAGCTTGCCACACTCGTGGAGGTCTACGCCCACGCCACCTCCAAATCGATCGAGGCCGCCCGTGCAGAACTCAGATCACACTTGAAGGAGCAGATTGTGTGGGAGAGATCCACCGTATGGAGAGACATGATCAACCTCGAGTCCCGTGCCAACGCCATCAAGGGTGTGTCTCCAGACGTGTCTGCTCAGCAGGAGTTGTTCGAGTTGGACTTCTACTCCTGGAGACTGCCATTCACCATCAATCTGTACTTCACGAAGATTCAAAACTTCATGGTGCCTAAATTCGTCACATCCTCAAGATCGTACAAGCTTATCATCATCATCGCCATCACAGCCATCTTGCTCGGTGTCAAGACCTTCAACGACGAGGCTGAGCACAGATGTATGGCTTTGCTTGCCTGTGTCGCTCTGCTCTGGGCCACTGAGGCAATCCCTCTTTTTGTCACCTCACTCCTGTGTCCTCTTCTTGTTGTTCTTTTCAGAGTTTGTAAAGATGACGACGGCCACGTCATGGCAGCTGCTGACGCCTCCACTTACGTGCTCAGTCAGATGTGGTCCTCCACTATCATGGTGCTGCTCGGTGGTTTCGTCCTTGCTGCTGCTTTGACCAAGTACAACATTGCCAAGGTTGCTGCTTCTTACCTGCTCTCAATTGCTGGTGACAGTCCTCGTTTGATTCTGTTGGCCATCATGTCTGTTGCTCTGTTCCTCTCTATGTGGATCTCCAACGTTGCCACCCCTGTGCTCTGTTACTCCTTACTCTCCACCGTATTGAGACAGCTTTCTTACGACGCGCCATTCGCCAAGGCCCTCGTCCTCGGTGTTGCTTTGGCCTGTAACATTGCCGGTATGTCCTCCCCAATCTCTTCACCACAAAACGTTGTCGTTATGGAATATCTTACACCATACGGAGTTGGTTGGGGTCAGTGGCTTGGAGTTTCCATCCCTGTATCCATCATCTCTCTAGTGCTGGTTTGGGGTCTGCTCATCCTAACTTTCAAGGTCAACACTCATAAGGTTGCCCGTATTCGCCCAATCCGTGAACACTTCACTATCAAGCAGTGGTTCATCATCTTTGTCCTTGTCGGTACCATTCTTCTTTGGTGTGTTTTGACCAAAATCGGCGGCGCCTTTGGTGATGCCGGTGAGATTGCCGTTTTGCCCCTTGTGTTAATCTTCGGTACCGGTTTGCTCACCACTGCTGACATCAACAACTTCCCATGGTCCATCGTTATCTTGGCTGAGGGTTCATTGGCTCTCGGAAAGGCTGTTTCCTCTTCAGGCTTGTTGTCCACTATCGCCATGGCCTTGCAGAAGAAGATCAAGGACTTCGACATCTGGGTCATCATGATCATCTTTGGTATTCTGATCTTGGTTATCGGTACTTTCGTCTCGCACACAGTTTCCGCCATTATCATCGTTCCATTGGTCCAAGAGATTGGTGACTCTTTGCCAGGTAAAGGTGCCGCAGCTATTTTGATCTTCGGTACCGGTTTGGTTTCCTCGTGTGGTATGGGTTTGGCCTCGTCGGGTTTCCCTAACGTCACGGCCATCTCTATGACTGACGAAGTTGGAAGACGTTACCTCAGTGTCAATAACTTCATTTCTAGGGGTGTTCCTGCCTCCTTTTTGGCCTACATCGTTGTTATTACTGTTGGTTACGGTATCATGAAGGCCACATTGGAGAACCTATAAGTGTACTTTGACACTTGAACAAAAAAACAGCATTCCTGTTAATAGTACGTTTTGTGTTTCCAGTATTACATGCATTTGAATTTCGTCCCCAAACTTTCTCGTAGATTGTAAAAGGTTCTTAAGTCCTTACTTGATTTCCACAATCAGTACAAAAGACATCGAGTGACCCTGTACTCTTGGTGACTGCAAACTTATCACCACCGCAGACATCACACGTCAACTTCCTTTGAGAGGCATTAGACTTGTTGAGGCGCTGAGAAATCGAGTCAACGGTTCCACTGCGTGACCTTCCCAAATTCGGTGAAATGGCACCAGGTTTATCAGGAGATCTGGTGCCATTCAACGATTGTAAAGATCTCAGTGAGTTACCGCGTGACAGCAGTGAGTTATTGGACCCATTCAGAGTAAGATTTAACAGATTTCTGTGCGCTTGTGCATCCTTCTGTTGAGCTTCTTTCAAAACGTCTCGTTTCCTTTTCTCATTGAGTAGAACTTTTCTAATGGAGGACGGGAGATCTTGTCTGAACACTCTGATCAATCCCCGTTCATCTGCTGTAACGATGATGCCACCAACATGATCCTCATCTATCAGAGGCTCTGATGAGTCCCTGTGCTCACCCTTTTCCTCCTCATGGAAAAGTGCATCCTCGCCTGCATTACTGAGTTCTGAACTCAGCTCATAAATGTAATCGTTTGATAATGACAGCGCCTTCGAGGTACCGGTTGGGGCTATAAGAGCACATGTGATGACATGATGGTGCGCATGGAATGATGTGTAATCTCCTCTTTTCTTCTTTTTATTTTGGTGCATAAGATTCAGCAGACCTGTACCTGGTCCAGGTGTATTGCTGCGACCACTGTGTGAACGGTCCTTTTCCATCTTCCAGATATACAGCCAATGGTTCTCGGAGCCTGAAATAATGTACTTGTTATCATCTGAGACTGTCGCAATAATCTGAGACGAGTTGTTGTCGAGACCCTTGAAGTATTGCTCCATTTGCTTCGTTCTCAACGAGAGGATACGAACACGGGAGTCATTGGAGGTGACAAGAATCTTGATATCCTGATCTTCAACGAAGGACTCGATTCCTGTGACCTTGGAAATCTCAGATCTCTTCCTGCTCAACTCCAGCGAATGACGGAGCTCGAACGTTTGGGTATCCAAGATATGTATCATACCGTTGAAAGTTCCAACAATAACCAGTGCACCGTTTGGAGTGAAGGCTACTGCAGTTACCAGACTGTGTGCATCGAACTCGAACTTGCTCGCGTTTTCCAAGATCGACCACAGTCTTACTTTGTGATCAAGACATCCACTGATGAAAAACCTATCGTCAGTAGGATGGAACTTCACAGATGGGACGAAGTCTCTGTGTTGAAATGTTCGTAGACACTTTGTTTGCTGCACGTTCCACAATCTTACTGTTTTGTCCATGGAGCTGGATAGTAGAAAATTGTTCTTGCTCCAGTCAAGTGAAAGAATATCATGAGTATGACCAACGTAGCTGCGGTATGGTTGCTCCTGGAAGACGGATGCATAAGCCATTGTCTTATGCTCGTGATCATCTGCTGTAGTCATTTGGCCATTTTCATCAACAACGATCTCTGAGTTCCCATGAGTAGGGGCGTGTTCCATTTCGAGTCGATCTAGAGGTGATGAAATGACCTTCCAGATCCTGATTACGTTTCCCTTCCCACCACTCGCTAAGAACTTTCCGTCAAGACTGAACTTCATTGCCCAGACCGAAGCCTGCGAAGATGGAACAGCTCCATTGCTTGTGTCTCCAGCGACTGGTGTAGGCGAATTGGAGCCACCACTGCCGAGATTGATGGCGCTCACTTTTGAGCTCTGGTCATCCAATGTACGTACTCCTTCATACGAACTGTCAACCTCCATCGGCGAAGCTGTAATGGCACCTGGCACAACAACATCCTACCTCAGCTCCTGCGCTAGAAACAACCTGCGGCAGATTGGAGCGGTCTTGTGCGCCTTACGGAAGGTCTTGATGTGTTTGGGCTGGCGGAGGTACTTCTCGTAGTCCTCGTCATCCAGCATCAGATGGAGCCGCTCGCTCAGGTCCTGGGTTTGGTGGAATCGTTTCTTTCCTGAGTGTCCAAAGATCTTGAACGACAGCGGTTCGGTAGCCGCTTGGTACGAGTTGAGATCAATCGACTTGTCATCGTCGTCATCTTCAGAGGAGTCGCCTTCGTCAGCATAGGGAGGGTTGCTGCTGGCGGCAACGGACGAGCGCCTACTGCCTGCTGAACTGTGTCCAGAGCCTGCTGAGTGCTTTGCACCGAACAAGTTGAACAGTGATCGCTTCTTGGTCCTTGGGGAACTCTGCGACGACGAGATACTAGCCGCCGATGCCACTGCTTCCGGCATTGCTCAAGGTCTGAGTGTGTGAGATTCTGTGGGGATGAGGTGGGCGGCAGGCTGGCGGTAAAGAGGTCAGCACCCTTGAGATAGTAGTCAAAGATCTGAGCTGTGAATTAAGGTGATTGCTAGAAGATTGCAGTGAACCGCCGTGTGTAAAATGACCCTGAACCTCGCCCCGTTGTGCACTGCCCTTCTCCTTCCGGCTTGAGCGCTGAATCTGCTAATCGCTGCTACGAATTGTGCCACTTGGCCGAGTGAAGCCGAGCCGAAATTGTGATTATGTAATCGAACGCGAATTATGCTCGATCAAGAGCTGGGAGGTTACCCGGTCGTCGCGTTTGCCAGTGAGCTACAGTGAAAAAAATCTCTTCAATGAGTGAGGAGTGGAGACATTGAGGTTCGGGGAAAGTTGTTTGAAGGGAGATCCACAGAACTATAATGGCTGATAACGAGACGTAAGTGTCTGGCACCGAGGGATGATGTGGTCAATACGGGTTGTGCGGTGTGGTTGCGGCCGGAAACGTCCAAGATGCTCTCAATTTGGAGTAATGATCTTCACGTTGAGGCCATGATGAACGCTTCCCAAAATTGACTACTCTTCTGATCAGACATCAAATATACTAACATAGCGGATAACAGAAGACAGTGGGCTGACGACGATGTCGACCAGCAGACACCACAGATCACCACAAACCCAGATGGAACCAAGACAATAATCACATACAGACTCAACGATGAGGGCAAGAAGGTCAAGGTGACACAAAGAGTGAAGGAGGTCATCGTCAAGGAGACAGTCAACAAGTCTGTTGCTGCCAGAAAGAAATGGGCCAAGTTTGGTGCCGAGAAGAACGCCGCCCCAGGTCCAGACTTCAGAACTACACAAGTTGGTGAGCCAGTCTACCTCAGACTTGGAACCTCATGGAAGGCCATCGAGAAGGCCGAGGAGGAGAAAAAGACCACCGAACAAGCCAAGTCCACAGTCAACCAGCGTATCAAGTGTCGTACATGTGGTGGTGCGCATTACACATTCAAGTGTCCATTCAAGGATACCCTTGGTGGCTCAGAAGCCGAGGGCGAGGTTGGTGCTGCCGACGCCGAGGTTGCCGCTCCAGCTTCCACTGGTCGCTACGTTCCAGCTCATATGCGTGGTGGTGCTGGTGGTGCTAGACCAGATCAGGAGAAGAGAGACCGTGATGACGCTTGTACATTGAAGATCATGCAGTTGAACGAGATGGTGACGGAAGAGATGTTGAGAGAGGAGGTCCTCCAGGGCTTCGGTTACATTGTCAGATGCAACATTCTGAGAAACAGAGAGACAGGAAGATCCAGAGGTATGGCCTTTGTGCAGTTCATGACCGAGGAGGGTGCTGCCCGTGCTATGGAGCGCTTGAACGGTAGAGGTTACCACAACCTTATCTTGCAGGTCGAGTGGTCCAAGCCAAAAAAGTAAGCGACAACTCTCTCAACTCAAGAATCATGAATACTGTATACTAGTTAATCTATTGATAGATTTGCATGGCTAATTAGTAGTTATTTAAGAAGGGTCCTGTAACTTCCGACCGTTACTACCCTCGGATCTCGATACTGGACAGGCGCGATCTCTGGCTGGCGGTCCAAGGCCATTTTGCCACCAAAACACCAACATTTGATCAGTTTGATGGGTTTACGCTGTGAAGCCAGCCAAATACTTAAAATCACACATACACTGACAATGGCTGAACCGGTCGATGT
This sequence comes from Petasospora euphorbiae, assembly GCA_030567115.1. Classification (NCBI taxonomy): domain Eukaryota; kingdom Fungi; phylum Ascomycota; class Saccharomycetes; order Phaffomycetales; family Wickerhamomycetaceae; genus Petasospora; species Petasospora euphorbiae. The sequence continues at coordinate 31,014 of JAJLRQ010000173.1, forward strand.
TCCAGGGATTCTCGCTACTTTGCGTTCCGAGGCTGACCAGCAGCTCGCCACTCTTTTCTACGCCTTCGAGGACCTCTATGACCGCAAGCTCTGGCATCAACTCACCAAGATTCTTGAAGAATTCTACAAGACCCCAGCGTCCAAGGGTGTTCGTATGAGACTCTTCATGAACTTCGTGTCACTGTTCAAATACAAGATCAACCAGATGAAACTTGTTGAGTTCCTTTTGGCCTCCCTTGCAGAGCTGAACGATGCCTCGGAGAGCCAGAGATACCTGAAGTCACTGCACGAGGATATGGAGAAGCAGGACATTGACAACCAGCAGGCTTTGGTTTTCATCAATATTGAAATTGCCAGATGTAAGCTTCATCTGAAACAGGAGGTTGAGGCTAGAGACGACTTGGACAAGATCGACAAGTCCCTAGCTAAGATCGACTCCGTGGATCTCAAGCTGAACCAATCGTATTTCTCCACGAATTCAGAGTACTACAAGGTCAAGTCAGACTACAACAACTTCTACTATCAATCACTTTTGTACCTCTCCACAATTCAGCTCGACGATCTATTACCAATTGATCAGCAGAGACTCGCCTATGAGCTTAGTATCAGTGCATTGCTCGCCGACAAGATCTACAACTTTGGTGAACTGCTCACACATCCTATTCTCAAAACATTGGAGCATGGTGACTACAAGTGGATTGTTGACTTGCTCAATTCTTTGAACTCGGGTGACATTGACGCATTCTCAAAGAACTTGGTTCACTTGGAAAAGAACCCTCTTCTCAAAAACTCAGAATCCTTCTTGAAGCAGAAGATTTGTCTCATGACATTGGTTGAGCTTGTGTTCTCCAAGTCTATCAGAGTCATTTCTTTCAAGGATGTGTCAAAGGCTACCATGCTCAATGTCAACGAAGTTGAACACTTGGTCATGAGGGCCTTGAGTTTGGGTTTGCTGAAGGGTTCGATCGACCAGATCACGCAGACTATCACAATCAACTGGGTCCAGCCAAGAATCATCAACCAGTCCCAGATTGCTAACATGAAAGATAAACTTGTGGCTTGGGATGCCAATGTCTCTAAGCTGGGCAAGTACATGGAGCAGAACACCCAGGAGATTAGGGTCGAATGAATGATTTATTCATATGTGGCTGCTATACAAGCTCTTCAACAGTATGTTCTATTGATGTAGTCAGCCACTTTTGGGTTTGTGTAGACTTCATTGTGTTTACCCCAGTTAGCCACGTTCAGCGTGTACTCCACTCCCAGCTCCTCCAATTGCGCACAGAACCATTTTGTCTGTCTCATACTCAGTAACTCATCTTGGTAGCTCTGGACTATATGGACCTATACGCCCTTGAGTTTCTGTAGATTGACTCTCGCATCCTTGAAATTGTCGTGCGCATCGTCCACGAAGAACTTGTAGTCCGGGTACTCTTCCACCAGCTCGGTGTTGTCATAAATCCCCTCCAATAGGTATATCTTCTCCACAGCAAGCCCCGGTGCTATCGTATCAAGACACTGTAGTGCCAACATGGCCCCAACACTGTGTCCAACCAATGATACTCTTCCAGCATTCAACTGCTTCGCACAGAGTCTGGTGGCCTTCACAACGTCCTCGACGAACGCAGGATGCTTGACCTCATCACTCAAACGATAGTCAATAGAGCATAGAGGAATGGTCTTGTTGAGGTTCTTAGCCAGCTCATCGGCATCTCTGTCTGTGTTGGATGGATCTCTCCAGGCCCCTCCATGGATGAATATCAATGGTGCCAACGAGTACATCTCGCTGTAAGGTGGGATGTGATCGTAAAATGACACAACTTGACGCTTGTGGTTGCCGTACTGGACCTACTTGTGTGCACTGTCTTCATCAAAGTCGAGGATCATCGTTAGCTATTGTTCGTTAGAAGATTTCCACAGATGTTGAATGGACGTTGACCTTCAAATTTGGTCCATGACGTTGTATAAGACGGTCAAAAATCTGCCAATTTGATAAGGGCGCGCAAAGTGCCAAATGTAAACAAAGCACTTCAATAAGGTAAACAACTTTATAACTGTTCAAATTTTCCTCTCTGCTTTCCACTTTGTAACCTGGTGCCGGTGTATTTGAGTGGAAGACATCACTGCAATGGCTAAGAAGAAAAAAACATCACCACCAAGCACAGCTAGCGTGGCGACCAAGGCCGCTGACATTCCAGCTACGCCAAAAAGCAAGACGCCAGCGCCTTCCACTCCAATCACAACTTCCAAGCCCATCTCTGCGTCGACAAATGTCAAGGTTTATGTTCGATCACGTCCGCGTGTGCTCCGTGAACTTGAAACCTCACAGCCAGTACTGGTTTCTATGAACAAGTCCACTACAAAGATTCGCAATCCAACAGCATCACCTTCAAAGATGGGTGCATCAAGAGCACCCGATGATGACGAGAAGCAGTTCCAGTTCGATGACTCGTTGTGGAGTACAGATCCTGATGACCCTTACTTTGTCTCACAGAGTGACACTTACTCCATTGTTGGGCATGATATTTTGGAACATACGCTGAACGGCTACAATACGTGTATCTTCGCCTATGGGCAGACGGGGTCTGGTAAGTCTTACACCATGATGGGGGATAACAAGGATGAGCACAGCATGGGAATCATACCAAGATGTTGCTCAGAGTTGTTCAATACCATTGATGCCACTGAGGAAAATGTGAACGCTCAGATCAAGGTGTCATTCTTTGAGATCTATAATGAGCAAGTACGAGACCTCTTAAGCAGTGTGCCCTCCCAACAGCAGCTGAAGGTGAGAGAGAATCCAGAAACAGGGCCATACGTCGAGGGGCTTACTGAGTTTACGATAAGCAAACTGGAGGATTTTGAGAAGTACATGAGCATGGGAAACAAGAATCGAACAACAGCCGCTACTAAGATGAATGATCAATCCTCGAGATCGCACGCGGTCTTCACAATCAGTGTTCGCATTACCGAGCTTGACATGAACGATGATAAACTGAGAGAAACAAACTCGTGTCTCCGCCTTGTAGACCTGGCAGGTTCTGAGAGAGCCAATTCTACGGGTGCCACGGGTATGAGGTTCAAGGAGGGGTCCAACATCAACAAGAGTTTAACGACTTTAGGGAGAGTGATCAGCGCACTTACCAAAAATGAGAAACCACCCTATCGAGATTCAACTCTGACGTGGCTCCTGAAAGAGTCCTTGGGTGGTAACTCCAAGACTGCGATGATTGCCTGTATCTCACCTTGCGATTACGACGAGACATTGAGTACTTTGCGTTACGCCTCCCTTGTGAAGAAGATCAAATTGAATGCCACGATGAATGTCACCGAAGAGGTGAATATGATGAATCAGGAGCAACTACTCAATCTGCAGAGAGAAATCGAGACCTTGACGGAGTCGCTGAACGAGGCTAAGGATAAGGACAAGCTGATTTTGCAAGTCACCAATATGAGCAAGTTCCTTGAAAATCAGTTGATTGACCAGGAGAACAAGTACAGGATCATGAAGTCACAGTACAAGCGATCCCAAGAGAATGCCGCCAAGCTGAGGGCTGATCTTTCTGCAATTCTGGCTACAGCTGCTAACAACACCGAGTGGAACAGGGCTATTTCCGAGATTGAGGCACAGCATCGCAGTCTCCTGGAGAAGAGTGACTCGTTCAAAGGGCAACTACAGCGTGATCTGGAGCAGTTTGCTATATAAAAACGTTTGTCATAATTTCAATGGTTCAACCTTTTGTGTACTTTTCTTTTCCCACTGGGGACCTTAGATCATAGGCCCGTCTTGAAGACGAGGAAGGCGTAAGGCCCGATGTAGAAGTAAACGAAGTATCCCAACTCGTGCGTAACGTACGACCCGAAGTTCTTGCCGACGATTACGTGCCATGTGTGGCCAAACTGTACGTCGAGGTCCTTCTTGATCTGTGCTGCCACGTCCTTCTCGACCTTGTTCTCCTTTAGCGCCTTGGCTGAGATGTCGAGCACGGACTGTAGGAGCTCTGGAGATATGTCCTGTGCCTTGATGATTGCTGCGCGGCGGCGTTAGTACACTCCTCAAGATGCTCAATCGAGGGACAGCTCTTTCACGTACGTTTCTCTTCTGTGTTCATTTCGTCCGCTGGTTCTTCACAGTACGCTGGTTCTCGTGGGCCGTTCGGTAGGGAATTCTATCAACTATGGTGGAGTCTGTGTTTTGATTCCCGAAATTCGCGTGCCTTCTGAGAGCAATTAGCCGCCAGCACTCCACACAGACATGCTCTCTGTAGGGCAACTAGAGCATTAAGTAGCTGTTCAACGGAGTTGTAGTGCTAATATCAGTGTGGCTTTTATACCAGAAACAGCATCCATTCAGATTTTCCGTTTTGCGCAGGAGCACAGCGCTACAGCTACATTCACAGATACCGCCCACTTCGAAGGCCATCAACTACAGCATCTCCATTCCAGCGCCACTCAGCACCCATTGCACGGCGCCATGGATGAGGACAACAACCCATTTGCAGGAAGTACGGTGTGGGGAGACCAGTGGGGCGATTCGTCTCAGAACTTTGGCGGGCTCAACAGCGTCTATGGGTACACAGCACCCCCTTTGGCTGGCTCCATCATTGGAACCCCTGCCGCTGTGCCTGGTGAAGCGCCCTTGGAGAAGAAGAAGAGCACACACCTGCTACAAGAGGACGACGATGATGCACACTCAGTGCACCACTCGCCATTGCCAGAGACCCTCACGGACGAGGACGAGGGTGAGGATGAGGATGGCATGGAAGACGTGAACATGGCGGCTTCCAGATACGAACCTGTCAAGGAATCCCAGTACAAAGAGTTCATTGCCGTTGTTGACCACGGCTCGATAAGAGTACATGGCCAAACGGCAATCGCATATCTTATCCAGTACAACAACACACAGGTGATGAGACGATATTCCGACTTTGACGGTCTAAGGAAGGCCCTCGTTCGTCTGTTCCCCACGGTCATCATTCCACCAATACCGGAAAAGCACAGCATGGTGAAGTACATATTCAACCCATTGAACGCCAAAAACGACATTGGCGTCATCGAGAAACGTATCAGACAGCTCACTGTCTTCCTCGAGCGCTGTCTTGAATTTCCCCAAGTCAGAGAGCATTATGTGTGGAGGAAGTTCCTCGATCCCACATCTGACTGGAATGAGGTCTTGTCTACCCCACCTATCAGCGTCATCCCTCACTCTAACTTACTCGCCCCTCCACTTGAGCCTACCAAACCCTCCCCTCTGCATTCCCTTCTGCCGATTCCTCACTCGACTTCAATCAACAATTTCAAAGCACGTGAAGAGGATCATGCCATCGACAAGGAGTTCAGGGATTACGAATAGATTTTCAAGATGTATAAGTCACACACCGCACTAATGGAGAAGAACATCAAGAAGCAGAAGAGACATTTCAAAGGACTGGTAAACGATCTCGGAGAACTCGGTGCTTATTACAACGCCTTCAGTCTGGAAGACACATACAATTTGTCACTGGGGATCGAAAAGACAGGACAGGCGATCGATGTCAGTTTCATAAATTCCGAGGCATTTGCATTCAAGATCTTGATCACATTACAAGAGCCAGTGGGTGATATATGCAGGTCATCGAACATCGCATTGGGAGTTTTACATTTCAGGAAGTTGAAAGAGATCCAATTATTTATTATCGACACCACAATCAAAAGAAGACAGGGTCGCATTGCAAGTCTTAAGTCGGCCCAACAGCAAGTCGAACGACTTAGTGAAGTGCTGAAACGCAATGCTGCACAATCTTCCACTATGGCAGATGCCGCTAGACGTTTGGAGCAAGGAGACTCCTTGCAGAAAGTTGCCAGCCCTTGGTCAAAACTGTTCAACCCTCGAGGGCCTGGTGCCTCCGGCGTCAGTGGTCCATCTGGCGGATTACCAGGGGCTACTGAAGATATCACATTGATGAACGAATCCGAGAGGCAGGAGGAGATTGCTCGCCTTGAAGGTGAGATCCTAAGGTTGGAGGACTGTCATCAAACTATTCTCAGAGACATTGACCAAGTTAACAAAGCAGTAAAGGAGAATGTCGAGGAGTTAGTGAAGCATTTCCAAGCGAAGTGGAAGGATGTCATGGTATCGTATACTGAATCATTGCTTGTGTGGCTCAAAGAGAATCTAAAAGCGTGGGAAGAGGCCAAGAGGGAGATAAACTCGATGGAAATCTCCACGGAGGCCTTGTCGTAAATCTTTATATTCATTGTTGAATTCTACAATGCACCATTGGTGATATTTTTCTGTATTCAATCACTGATCTTCTGAATCTTGTTCTTCGTCTGATTCAGCCAAGTACTCGAGCATCAAACTGCCATTTGGCCAGAGCTGACTTGTATCTTTGATAAGTTTCTCCCGATCAACAGGAACAACAAACCGAGGAAATGGCGATGTCAGCTCAAACTGGAACTCGTGCTTGTACTCGTCGTCAATGGAAATGTTTTTGATTGACATTAGCAACTCCTTGGCTTCGTCATCGAGTTCTTTCAAGTACAACTCCAGCGCAATGAACGAGTACACATCAAACAACGAGTGTTCAGTAGAGAACTTTTGCGTTCTAACCTCACCTGTAGGTAGTTTGAACCTGATATTAGTGAATTGACCCTTCTCCAAGCCATCGGTGTTCCCATACTTGTCCAGCAGTGAGGCATAGAACAACCGCTGTTGCTCCTGTTTCCATTGAGTTCTCTTTTGCTCTTCCTCTTTAGCTCTCCCTTCCTGCTCTTTTTGCTCCTTCTTCACTCTATCAGCCACCAGACTTTCCTCATAAGCCCTATCTTGCATTTCTCTGAGCTGTCTGGCATACTCCAACTCCTCCTGCTCGATCCTCTTGGTGATCATCTCGGGCTTGAACTTCTCAATCTCCATCTGCATCTTCGAGACGAACGGCTTCACTTTCAACACGGGCAGCTTAGCCAGTAGTGACATCGAAGAAACACCCGATGTTCCTGATGCAACGTTCGCTAAGAGGTATGCTGCTGGTGTGGCCTTTGTGTTCATCATCTGAGCAATTTCTAGACCTTGTGCCTCCTGTGCGTGGGCCATGTACACCAAAATGTCCTCCTCCTGGACGAGCTCTGTCACTGACGGGTTGTTCAGCACTGTCTTGATGAACTTGGAGGATATCTCGTCCCTTCCAACGATCAGAAGAAATAGGAACTTAGATTCTCTCTTGGCCTGGTTGAAGGCGTCATTGAAGTCGCCCTTGAAGAACTCAAACTGCCCTTTATCCTGGGTGAGCTCCTCGAAATACTCGAGTGCATTGAAGTTGGGCAGCGTTGGCTAGGATGGAATTTGGTTTTTAGGTGGAGGGAACAGCAAATTGAATAGATATCCCAAGCCTGTGAGAATGAAGGTCAATGTACGTGGTATCAGCAACAAGAGGAAGATGATTGGGGCCCCTGTGAACGTGTGGATTCCGAAATGGTTGAACGCTGTGTAGTTGTTGTTAAGGAGTCCCGGTTGCAGACTCTTCCACTTGTTGGCGATAGGTCTCACAAGAGGTAGCTGTGGCATCAAGAAGTGGTTGTGTGGGTTCATGAGGTCCTGAGCGATGTCTGCCAGTCGCTCGTGCTGAGCAGCCTCAGGACGAGGAGCCAACTGCGGGGCTTGTGCCTGTTCATATGCCTGTTGACGAGCCTGTTCCTCGGATTCCAGATCCCTGGCTGCCTCCTCGTCCAATTGGCCGTCAAAGTACTTCGACAGAGCCATCTCCAGGTTCCAGTAGTTGTTCCGAAGCAGCGCCACCACCTTATCGTACTGCTCCTCCGGGAACGCTGTGATCACCTGAAAGTCGTTGAGCTTCTCCTGTTCCGCCGGTGCGAGCTGTGACATCTCCTACCTTCCTTGCTATCTGTTTATTAGCCTTTGGAATTATGGCTACGATCTGTTCCCAAGGTTTATGTCAAATTGCTGGAACTTTCTCCGGTACGTGCTCGGCTGTCCTTACCAGCCCAAAAGCGCAACACACCGCGAGAGGTCCAATCCGCCCCGTGTTCGAAACACAGACATCTAAGCTCTTGGTAATAACACTCAAGCGACCAATCAATTAAATTCACTACTCTATATGGTCATCCAAAGACTGGTAGTACAAGAAAAAAAATGCAAAAAGAAGGGCCGGGCAGGGAATTGAACCCTGGACCACTCACATGTCTGTAGCTTGTAAACCGGGTTGATCCCGATCTTCGCCCAAAGCGAGTATCATACCACTAGACCACACGGCCGAACTTGTTGTGCCTAGAAATTCACTGTTTTCCAGGCTGTTTTGCGTGTTAAATACTGGAGCTATTTGATGCTTCCGTTTAGCACGCAATGAGGCGGACACGTTGATTGTGTACTACAGGTATATTTACTGGACGAGGAGACCACTCAATTAGGCAAGTGGAGCCCCGCTTTTTGGCAGATATATCCATGAAGATCCAGGATGCCGGAACTGACACGGTACATTAGACACTCACAAGATGTTTCAGATCAGTACGCGGATGTCTGTACATAATAAAAGAATGCCGTATGAGCTTCTTATCGTTGAAATCTCATCCAACCGTACTGATTTCAGACATTAGATAGAGATTGTTGTGAGTGTTGAGTCTTTGAACCCAGAGATGTAGTGATGTTTCTATGATGTTCGGGTGTCCTAACGCACTTTAAGCGAATAATCTACGGGTGTTGTACGGATTAATTGTGGCGCATTTTAATCCAAGGCCTAGTAAGTTAATTAAGAACGACGTCCTGGACCAGCATTATGACTTGAGGACATCTTCAAGATAACTCTCATAATACTGATGGAAAACGTCACAACCCACGTGGTCAAGATCACAAACAAGAACGCACACAAGCCCCTTTGGTAGCGACATATGTTATCAATCTTAGGGTACTTGGAGTAGTCGTCTGTGGAACAGACCCACCTACTGTCGTAGAGCGTGTTGAACGAGAGGGCAAGGTTGGCACTGGAGAAGATGATGAAGAGCAAATCCAACAAGATCAATCTCATCTTCTCAACAGGATTGCGGATACCCAACGGCTGCGACTTGAACTTATCGAATGAAATGTACAGCAGATAAACCAGCCCAATACTCTAAACACAAATGGCCATCAATGTACTCGCTTGCTGTGACACTTCTGCCACTTCGTTGTCATCGTCAACGAGTTGCACCTTGTGCTTCGAGAGCTGGAAGATCCTCACGGACAACGCCAAGGCGATCACACTCAATATGATGATGAACACTCGGAAGAACAACGGAACGTAGTTGTTGGACAAGAATATCCTCTTCAAGTAAGGACCCCACTCCTCACGCTTGGCTGATGACATCCAGTAACCCGCCTTGGATCTCTTCTTGCCGTAGCGGTCCACACTCGTAGTAGCCGAGGTGTCTGTAGAGCTCAAGTATATGCTCTTACCACTGCCTGAGGAGGCATCGTATGGGTTTGGACCTTCATTGTTCAAGCAGCGCTTCAATCTCTCATCTCCACCCCACTCCTAGTTCAAATCTGGGAGTTCCTTGAGCGCCTCGAGGTCCCTACCGAGCACACCATCAGCGTAGGCTGGGGTAGTGTCCACCGTGTGGAAGAAAGTGCTCCAATTGTCTCCGAGCGACGAAATGAATGGGTCTTGGTACACCACCTGCGGATCCTGGCCTTTCCTCTGGACGGTCTTCAAAGGCTTCTCGTTGATCTTCTGCTCCTTAGCCGAGTTCGCAATTCCATAAAGCACGTACGGTGGTACAGTGTTGGCTTCATGTGCATAACTCGACACGTTGTTGAACGGGTTCGTCAGCGACTTGGCGTTGGCATTGGACTTGATGTTGGCTGATATGGTTGGTAGGAGCTGTCTTGTCTTTGAGGGCGACGAGCTGCGGGACGGCTGCTCAATGCCATCAATCTAAATGGTAGGTGCCTCTAGCTCCGGTGTCTGTGAGCCTGTATCCGTACCTTCTTTTGTCATGACGAGGCTGTGTGTGGCTTAACGGTGAGTATGAGTGCAAGTGTGATAGCGGGACGGCGTTGGCGTAGTGATCGAGTGAGCCGGCAATGAAAGCGATGCAAAAAAGCAATGGGAAAGCACACGGAAAGCCACTCAAGCGAAGATGAACTCTGAACTGGCAGCTGAGAAAGCTTGCGTTGTCTATACGAGAATCCTTCTTCGGGAACAATTTGTTTTGGCTCGAGTGCACCCGCAATTTCGCTTGCTATTTTGGTGTCAAATGTCTATCCGCGAAATGATACCGAGCTACGCAACACAAAAGGGGGATCCTTTTGCCATTATTACTGATGGATTTATTTGTTTTTATTGATCTGTAATAGTGCAAGTAGATGAAGTGGTGTGTGGGCTCACGCAGCGAATGAATCACTCGCTGGCCTCGGCAAATCTCTCAGAGATGTTAGCCATGAGCTTCTCAAACTCACCGGTGATCTCCTGCTCACCTCTCGATGGCTCGAAGAACTTGGAGGAGGAGACAGCGTGCTTGACATCGGATGTCTGCTCAGCCAACTTGGTCCAGTTGGCACCGTTAGCGACAGCCTTCTGGGCCTCGTCGTGGTAACCAACAAAGGCCTTCATCATATCAAAGGTCTTCCAGATTGGACAGAATGCATCGTAAGTGGAGTAACCGTTCTGCTGCAGGAAGTCCTCCTTGATCAAAGTAGCGACATCCAAGGTAATCTTGTCAGAGTCGGAAAGGGCAGACTTACCAACAAGCTGGACAACCTGCTCCAACTCCTCAGCCTTGGACAAGATCTCTTTGATTCTGTCTCGAAGCACTGGGAATTCTGGGTAGTTGCCGTCGTAGTACTTGTTCAAGACATTGGTGTACTTGGAGTAGGAAACGGATGTGTTAATAGATGGGAAATGCTTTCTCTGAGCCAACTTCTTGTCCAAACCCCAGAATACTTGCGTAATACCCAAGGTAGATGTAGTAACAGGGTCAGAGAAATCTCCACCAGCTGGGGAAACAGCAGCGACAATGGAGACAGAACCAATACGGTCTGGAGAACCGAGTGCAACGGCCTTACCAGCTCTCTCGTAGAAAGAGGCCAACTTAGCACCCAAGTAAGCAGGGAAACCCTGGTCAGCAGGCATCTCACCAAGACGACCAGAAATCTCACGAAGAGCCTCAGCCCATCTGGAAGAGGAGTCAGCAATCATAGAAACGTTCTTACCCTGATCTCTGAAGTACTCAGCCAAAGTGATACCAGTGTAAATGGAAGCTTCTCTGGCAGCGACCGGCATGTTAGATGTGTTAGCGACCAATGTGGTTCTCTTCATGATTGGCTCCTTCCGGCCAGAAATCTCAGTGAACAACTCTGGGAACTCCATCAACACCTCAGCCATCTCGTTACCTCTTTCACCACAGTTGTGAACGAGGGTCATATTGGAAAGCATGAACATGTGGTCGGACTCCTGTGACAAAGTAATACCGTAGTAGTTGTCAGCTGGCTGCTCCTCGAGTTGGAAATACATCTCAACTGGTTTTCTGACAATAGAGACAGGGCTCTGTGCAGACTTCTTCTCAATAGCACAGTGAGCAAGAACTGGGAGCAGGTTATCACCACTCAAGTATATGCGGTGAGCATCACGGTGGAAAACATTTCTGCTATCAGTGTGAGCCTTCTCAAAAGATACAGAAGCAATAATACCGAGCGAGCGTGCGACCTTGACCAGACCCTCAGCAACACTACGGTAAATCGTTGCAACAGTGGCTGAATAGCGACCACTCTTAGATTTGCGGACATATCCATCGGAGTCAACCAAACCAGCAATGAAGTGCTCTCTCACAGAAATGTCGTCAGTGGCCAAAGACGATGGAACTGATTTGACGAAAGCTGAATCGAATGATTCTCTGACACCTGAGTTGCAGACAAGGTCCCAAAAGAGGTTGTTAGTGGTCAAGTTTTGGCGAATACCATTTCCACGAACTCCAGTACCATAGATGTAAACCGACATGTCACTCTCGACGACGAAACCATCATCCTCCTCATGACCATCGTCAATGACAACTGAACTCTCAGCACTGGTCATTGAAACATCCGACTTAGCAGTGACTGGGCGAGATGAAGCAGCGGAATTAACAGTGGAGGTAGCAGTAGAGCTGGAAGCAGACGAAGCAGCAGATGAAATCCATCCCGATTTTGGCTTCACACGCTCATGCTCAATTTTGAAGGCTGAGATGAGATTGAGTTTCTTTGCATAGTCAGCAACTCTTTCAGCCAAAACCTTATCATTAACGTTGAAAGAGAATACAGGACGAGACATCATACCATCACCTGTCCACAAACCCAAAAGATAAGCAGCTTGAGCGGATGCAGATGCGTCTCCACCCAACTTGACCAAGTCCTTTGAAAGCTTACCAGACTCATGCAAAACTGGAGTCAACAACTGGTAGGTAGAGTTCTTGATATGAGTGTGAATGTGCTCGTAGTCACCGGCAAGACAAGTCCATTCAAAAGGCTTACCAGTTGTTAATCTCTTCTCCCAAGCCTCACGTGCAATCAGGGCATAATCTCTTCCACCATACTTCTGATGAGAGAAGCTTTTGGTTCTCTCCTTCAGCTTACCATTGTCCAAGTAGAAGTAAACAAGTTGCTCGTAAACATCATCGTTGTGCTTGACATGAGTGCGAACAAATCTCTCAGGAGTGCGGAGAACCAAGACGTGATTTCTGTTGACATCAAACTCAACGATACCATCGTATCCAACAGCGAGATCAGGTTTGGAGGCGACCACTTTCTTCTTCTTCTTCCCTTTACCAGCCCTCTTGTGGTTAACGTTGCTCTTGTGTTGAGACACCTGCTTGACCTTGAACATGGTATCGATACCTCTTGGCAAGGCGGTGACCTCTCTTGGAAGACCGTCCTGACCCATCACCAAGTCACCAACTTTGATGTTCTCGATAACGGCATCGGTACCGTCAGCCATCATGACTTCAGTGCCCTGCTTGAAACACCCAACGTAGATAATAGCATCAGAGTTGGAGTACTTGGACAAGGATTGAGAAATAACGGTCTTACCACAACCGAAGGCACCTGGAATACATGTGGTACCACCCTGAACACATGGGAAAAGGGCGTCCAAAACTCTCTGACCGGTGAGCAATGGGTAGTCAGCAGAGAGCTTCTCAGCAACTGGTCTTGGAACACGGACTGGCCATGTGTGGAACATAGAGTAAGAGTTCTTGATACCATCGAACTCAACTTCGATCAACGGCTCATCGATAGTGTAGGAACCAGCCTCAGCGATGTGTGTGATAGTACCTCTTGCTCTTGGTGGGAGGAGGATCTTGTGGTCGTTCAACAGAGAGTTCTCAAAGATGGAACCGAAAATGTCACCACCAGAAATGTGGTCACCAACCTGGAGGGAGGCTGGCTTGAAGTCGTACTTAACAACTCTGTCCAAAGCTGGGGCATCGATACCTCTTGGGATGTAAATGGACTGGGACTGCTCTTTAATGGCCTTGAGTGGTCTCTGGATACCATCGTAGATAGTCTCCATCAAACCCGGACCCAATTCAACAGACAATGGCTTACCAGTTCTGAGCACCGGGTCACCAACGGTAACACCTGCAGTCTCTTCGTAGACCTGGATAGTGGCCTTGTCGGCCTCAATTCTAATGACTTCACCGACCAAGTTGTCGTGACCAACCTTGACCAATTCGTACATGGCACAACCGATCATGTTCTCGGCGATGACGACTGGACCAGAAACAGAGTAGATTTGACCATACTCAGACTCGGCATGGTCTTCGAGCGAGATACGCTTGATCTCCTTGCGGGCGTTCTCAATAGCACCGGCCTGTTAGATGGAGTTAGTATCTGAGCCACATTCGATAAGGCGTGGGAGTGATAAGAGTAGGGTTGCTGCCAGGGCGCTTGTCTTCTGCAACTCATAGCGAGCGGGAGATCTTCCCTTAATTCTGCACCTCTTCACCAGCATTCACTCTTATCGCTCTGCTTGGTTTCTGACCAAAAAGGCAGCCAGTTGCACCTCGAGACAGGAACACGTACCATAGCGAACTCCTGATGTGTTTAATGGGGGGTGAGAAACGGTGTAAGGGAGCGGTAAAGCAATGGATGTGGGTAATTGGATAGCCAGTGCGTGATAGCAATATACAATTGACAACCGCCGCGTTGACTGTGATGGTTTCTGGAGAAGTTAAGTGCTGTTTAATGGTCCGGTGGGGAGGCGGTGTGTGCTGCCTTTGGAATTCAATTGGGCGAGCGCTCAGTAAATTCCGCGAAAGTTACCCGCCTTTGGTGATAAGCCGTTACCCGGCCGTGGTATGGATGGATGAAGAGACGAGCTTGAGCAGGGAAGAAGAACAGGATGTACACGTAGACCAGAGCATGGCACTATTCTATGACGTGTGCGTGGTTGAATTTACCAGTTATCTGTAAGACATTGGTGTGGTAGCTGCGGATGAGTCCTGCTTCGAAGTGGATGGGGCGAAGAGCTACAACTATTGTAGAATTCTATCAGTCTGTTACTACAATCACGACTTTAAACATATGAAACATACATTCATTTTCTTTGCGGAACACCTCTAAGCAATAGCAGCACACTTCAAAAAGAAACACACCAACCATCGACTCAGAGATTGATAGCATTGTTAACGAACAAGATCTTAATTGAAATAACAGTGGGGCGTAACTCAACGACAACAAACCAGCGACAGGTCAAAAACATAATCCTCAATCTTCATTCAACAGTGTAGGATCATTATTACCAGCAATCATCTTCATAGAATTACAGTCATCTCAGTCCGCTTATTTGGATCTGGCTCTGACTTTCCGTCTTTTTCTTTTGAGTCTTCTCACTCTTTTTTTTCTCCATTTGTTACGCATTTCTGTGAGCGGTTGTTAGTAACTGGACGTCTCAATTGCGCTTGCGAAAGGTACAATGCGTGGTGATGTTGACTGGTGGGAGCTGGGTGCTCAGTGTGCCCATCGCAGCAACCCGCTTCCACTCCATTGGAGAACATCTCATGTCATCGACATGTCCAATAAACCGTTTGGAATCCGGTGTTTTCTTGGATGTCTTCAATTCTTCTTGTTCCACTGCATTGTCCTCTCTCTTGTGACCATAGACATACTGCAAGAGTTACGAAATACGTTGGTTGAGGTTCTAAACCAAGTGAGTGGGAGAAGGTGGAAGAGTGTCGAAACTTTCGTTGAAAAACAAAAAGTGCGACTCTCCACCGGTCCACAGCCCGCGGCCCATCCCCGCCGCCCAGTGGAGCGCCGCGAGCAATTGCTGGGACGAGAAAATTCGCGAAGGGTTTTGGGACTTCCGAGGGCAAATGATGTAATCATGCTACATAGTTAAGGCACATATCCGAGGGTGATACCCTAAAAGCCTGCACGTGATGCACAATAGGGTCGATTTTGAGGCCCGTAGGGCACATACAGAGGATGACGATTTGCGGAACCATTTAGCCACATTAATCATGGTTTGAGTCTTTGGTAACGTGTGGAGTGTGTATTAAGTAGACCGGTATGTGATATATGAATTATGCGAACAGATTAAGGGGTAAAATACGACGCGTGTATGAATGTCTGCGGTAAGGGGTTGCCCTAAGCTAAATTCAACAATCTACACGAAAATGTTCAATCTATACCGTTCAATTCGGTTATCTATTGTTTAAGCCAGCAGCATCATTGCTTTTCACCCTTACTGGCTGTTAATGCTTCGAGTTTCTTTCTCTCCTGTCTGAGAGCTTTGATCAAAGATGCCCTGGCCTCAGGGATCTCGAACGTCTCCACAAGCTTATCAATGACCCCCTCATTCATCAGAATCTTGTCACCATCAGCGATTGAGCCCTCGTACACTTGCTCAATCTGAACATCCTTGGTGAATGTAAACTCACCGGCATTTTGCATCTCCAAGAGATGTTGTGAGCCCATCATAGCTTTCAAATTGCAGTAGAATCTATAGGCCAAATAGAACCCTGGGATGTTTGGTACAACAGGCACCAGTGCAAACGGCAGAGAGATTGGGACACCAACACCACATAGGATTGTGTAACGTTTGTGGTTAGCTTCGCCTGTCTGGGCCAAATCTGTCAGCTCCTTGGTGAGATGCTCTGGGTTGATAATTGTTGATGGATAGTACACGGGGATATTTACCAGTGTTTCCAATTCATGCTTAATCTCATCACTTGATTTGACAATCACTGGTGTGTCATCGGTAGTGTCATGAGTTGAGGAGCGACGTACTTGTCTGAGCAGTGCTGATTTAGAAGGAATCGAGCTCAAAGAGTCCTCAGTCCAAGGAATCTGTTCCAGGAACTTGGTGGCGTAATAGACAATCTTCTTGCTCACAGACTTCTCTGAGTTTCTGAGGCCAGTCCATGCCTTGGTTGCCAGAGCCACTGCCTTGTTCTCGTACTTGACCAGAAGTGAGTTGTTGTTGAGTAATACATCCTGGTTGTACTTGAAGTAGAAGAATGACTTGTCTTGCGTCAAAGGGAACACAAAGAGCTTAGCCAGAGATTTAGCTGCTAGTGAATTGGTTGAGGAGAATCTGACACCTCTCTGCAGTTGGCTTGTAACACGCGGTAGTCCCAACATTGTTTGAACGATTGTGAATGCTTGAAATGTGAGTTCGGGGGCCGCGAGGTGTGGGGGTCAACAGAGCAACGTTATCTGCTTGCGATATGAGATCGTGATAAAGGTGGAGAGCGTGAATCGATGAGCTGCGATGTTCAGGGCAAAGGGACAGCAATAAATAGCGGGAGATGAAACTTTATTCTTTCAACACTTGGTTTACTCGAGGATATGACGTAAATATGGCGGAGTTATGCGTATACAACGGCGGAGTGAGCGTCCCAGTAGCATACTCAGAGCCCTGCCTCTCTCATCTCATCGCCTCCCGGGCATCATCTTTTCGCGGGTTGCTTCGCCCGAGTACGTCAACGGCGCAGGGAAAGGCCGTGTAAACGGAGACTAAAATGGACCAATGAGGCCCAAACCTTGCAAATATTAAGATCCAGTATGCACATATGGTACAAAAAAGTTTTAGTGCGCTAGGCGGAGTCTTGGGGGTAGCACTGGCCGAACCTCGCTGGACTTACGTCATTCTGTCCCAATGAGGAAACTTCGCCGAGGTTGGCTTCCGAGGCTCTAGGACTCAACTCCGAGCTCCAGGAGACTATTGTCCAAAAACCATCCGTTTGCGCAATATCGAGTGGATAAATATAGTTCGTGTCTCATTTAGTAGGAAGTGCGTATGTACATGTGATGTGCCCTTTAAATTAGTAAGAGTATCTAAAGTTTGGGTTTTCAATGTCTGTCATGTCTCTGAACTCGTAGTTAGGAGGCATGGTGACTTTCTCCAGTTTGTCTCTTCTCTCATTCTCCCACTTCGACACCAGGCCCACCAATCCAGCCATTGGGATTTGGACAATAGACATAACCAAAAGTACCACCTTGGCGGATCTGTACTCTGGTGCTTCATCAGCTCTGAACAGCTGTGGACCGATCAAAGATCCGATGGAGAAGGCAATCATCGTTGTAGCATTACGCGCCAGCTTTTTCGTGTGACCGGCTGTGTTGGCACTGTTCCACGAGTATAGAAGGGCAATCACACCAGTAGCACCCATGTTCATGTAGATGGCAATCAAATTGGCAACACGACCTGGGCTCTTGAGCAAGATCACGTACCCGGCCACTGCTGGAAGACACATTACCATGTATACGACGGTACGTTGGTTTGTGATTGATGAGATGTAGGTTCCTGAGAGAATGAAGAGGATCATAGAGGCACCGACTGGCATTTGGACAAGGGCAGAGACCTCAGATGTGAAACCAAACGAGTTGATGATCGTGACAGACCACGTACCAAGAGCACCAGTGGAGATCATGGAGACGATGGTGAGGAAGAACAACGGCCATGTGTGCTTATCACGCAAAAATAGCTCCTTAATCTGCTCTGGCTTGAATTTTTTGCTCTCTGTTCCTGTCTGGTTTCCTCTGATGTGCTCCAAGACAATCAACTTCTCCTCCTCGGTCAAGAATGACGCACTAGTTGGGTTGCTAGGCAGAATAAAGTACATGGCAACACCGAAGAACACTGTAATTACGCCCAATACCAAGAAGAAAATCTGCCATGACTCAAAGCTCGAGTGTACGTGCTGGAAGGCAAACGAGAGCAAGCCACCGACGATGGTACTCAGACCGGCAAATGAGACCCACACACCGGTTCTTCTCATGTTTTCAGCCTTGTTATAGTACATCGAGGAAATGATGATGAGACCTGGGGACAGTGATGCCTCAAAGATACCGAGTAGCGTTCTGATAACCATCAAACTGGCATATGATTTACAGGCGGCGTGACAAGCCACGACGACACCCCACAAAATTACACAAGCGGAGAGGAACTTTGATGTTGGCCACACTTGCAAGAGGTAAGAAGCAATGGGCTCGGCGAAGATGTACGACCCGTAAAACATAGTTCCCAAGTTGGCAAAGCCATTAGGATGATCTGCCAAATGCTTCTTGATTCCAAGCACAGCAGCAAGGTTGAGAGAGTTCTTGTCGATGAACTGGAGGAAGTACGCACCACACATCACGAACATTATCCTGCGGTCGATCTTGCGAGCCAACTGAGGCGGATAGACGTGCTGCACGTTGCTGGGAGTGTCATGGAGGACGGCCTCAGTGCTGCGGAGGAAGTCCATGGCTTCGTCTCTGTCCTTGTCAGCCAAGGTGGTCTCCTCGGAGCGGAAACCTTCATCTTCATAGAGCACGCGCTCCTTGTCAGTGGATTCGTCCTTCGCCGTTGTGTCAAACTCAACCATTACGTCCAGGCTTTTCGAATCTGTTAAAGAGAGGGAGAGACAGAGAGTAAGGGTGCAGGGCTGAGCGGATTACAGTATCACGGATGCGAGCGGAAATGTGTACGATGAGGTCAGGGAAGAACCCGGGACAAAACGAACCAGAACGACGGGTGAAAGATCTTCCAGTGAGTCAGGGAGTGCTCTTCACGTACTACAAAACGGGCCAATCAAAGCCGCCTCGCCTCAGAGTGCACATGTGCATGCTTCCTCAGTTGACTCCATAGGCAATCCCGTAGAACAGTG